>JANTQJ010000028.1:0-40876 GCA_032989685.1 Arthroderma sp. PD_2
GCCTAGTCTTCCCCTCCCTAAAGTCTGCTCCTCCCCCCCTAAGCTCGCCCCTAAGCTCCCCCCGGCCCTACTTCTTTAAGCACTCCCCCCACTTCAAGGCTCGCTCTCTAGGCCTTAACTAACCCTAACTACCCTAATTACACATCTTCTCTAACCCCTAATGCCCTAACCCCCCTAAGCCCTGATATATCTAAAGAGAGGAGGGGGGGGTGGTATTGTAGGCTTCTTAGAGGAAAAAGGATATCGCTTTTTATCGCGGGATTACCTATAGAAAACATAATGACTAACCCTAAATACAGAAGCTTTACTCTATAAAGTTAGGCAGTGCGGAGGACGGATATCCGAGTAACTAGTTAGACGTATTTAAAAGCGAGCTATATAGCAAACCTCGTGGCGTTGGCCGAGCTGAGAGCTTTTCAGCTACTCCGTATTCATCACTCTCTTCTCTCCGCTTGACTGCTGCAATCTCTACTCGCACACGTCAACTGGCAATATGGCAGTCTTCGAATTGAGGTACTCCGTACTCCGTACTCCGTACAAGTGCAGATAAATTGGGTCATCACCGAGGGCCCGCTTCGCATAGAGACATGACAGACCATAGATGGCTATATGTTGCCGATCGGCTACTGTGCCTCATTTTCAAGTCAAGCCTATCAATTTTGCGCACAAGGATCGTCCCAGACCTCTCTTGATGTCGGCCTCGATAATGCTCTTCTTTTCATTTCGAAATCTTTCGGAATCTCTGAAAGGGATCCTCAAAACACCTTCGACGACCTCAAACCACAACGAAGTGGTCATAGGCGCCGTAAAACAAATCTGAATCTGTCACAAACAAGTACCCATCAGCATTGATTCTCATCATGAACGACCGCATCATTGAGCAACTTTCCGACCTGGATACCCCCTCTACCCCCTCTACTCCATCCTATAGGCCTGGTGATGGGTCCTCTCTATCGCTTCACCTTCCCAGCAGCAGGGAATCTGGTAGTAGTGACACTTCCGAAAACCATGCCAGGGACGATTATGACATGTTGAAACATCATCAGCAGAATGGCATCGATGCTGGCGTTTCTGCAGCTCTGAGCTCTTGGAGAAAGGATATTCAACATTGTGACTGTATTGCGTTTCCAGCGCTGGCAGATCCGTGTCTCCTACCTTGTCCAGACGCAGAACTGGAGCTTAAGCTCCCATGCTCGCGAAACTCTGCTACTGACCTGTTGCCTCTGACATTGTTTCATGCAGCGTGGGCTTTGGTTGTGAGCAGGTCGACTGGCTCCGATGATGTCGTATTCGGTGTGCAGACTACCTATGGGAAGCAGGAGACACCTGTTCCTCTCCGGATCAAGGTGGATAGCAACCTCAAGATCTGGGATTACCTGAAAGAAGTGCGGCAACAGGAGATGACGAGTATGTCTCTCCAAATGGCCAGCCTAGAGCAAATGATTAAAGACGTTCCCGAAGGGGAGCATACATGCCAGTTTCAAACGGTCGTTCTGGCCAACGAACCGCAAAATTGCAGTGCGGATGAGAGCACCTCACCTGCATGGCTACTCGACTCCTGCAAAGATGGTCGGACCATGAACTACGGCCTCCTTCTAGAGATCAAAGACGGAGCTGGCGAGGTACGACTAAAAGTCAAATACGATTCGGAAGTCATCAGTGCCGACTTGGTGATGAAGCTGGTCCAACGATTCGGCTTTGTACTGAGCCAACTTCAAGACTCAACCAATGAACAAACAGTCAAAGACATCAATACATGCACTCCTCATGACTTGATTCAAATCTGGGCTTGGAACGCCTCTGTTCCTCGACCAGCTGAGATGTGTGTTGTGGAGATGGTGGAAGAACAGTCCAGACGGACACCTGATGCCTGCGCTGTGAGCGCGTGGGACGGGCAACTGACTTACGAAGAGCTGGTCCGCCTTGCAACGAATTTAGCAGGGTTCTTGGCCGATCGTGGAGTTGCCAATGGAGTTGTGGTTCCTGTATGTTTTGAAAAATCTCTATTGACCACGGTCGCTTTGCTAGGGGTTCTCAAGGCTGGCGGGGCATTTGTATTGCTTGATGCATCTTTACCTGAGAGGCGGCTCAAAAGTATTGTCGAGCAAGTGGATGCGGCGCTCATCGTCAGTTCGTCCTCGAACGAGCATCTGAGCAGGAGGCTGATACCTGATACAATATGTATTGACTCCGGATTCCTCCAAGGACTAGATCAAGTCCCCAACCTCCAGCTGCCCTCTCCTCTCCTCTCCTCAACAATGTACATTGTGTTCACATCAGGAAGTACAGGCACACCCAAGGGTGTCGTCATGACTCATGGAAACCACGCTTCTGCTGTCCAATATGTGGCGCGCACTCTTGGTGTCACAGCGGAGTCGAGAATCTTCGACTTCTCCGCCTACAGCTTTGATATATCCATCTTCAATGCCTTTGCCGCACTGACAATAGGGGGATGCTTATGTGTCCCCAGCAACCAGGATCGCCAGAACAACCTGGCAGAGAGCATATCATCTCTACGGGCTAATTTTCTCTATGTAACCCCGACGGTTTCTCGGCATCTACGCCCAGGTCAAGTCCCAACGCTTCGTACCTTGGTCTTGATCGGCGAACAAGTGCATTCAAGCGACCTTGTACCATGGTGGGGTAAGGTTAAGGTCATCAACACATACGGCCCGTCAGAATGCGGAACTGCCAGCTCGATTAATGCTGGTGCGTCATCTCTGGATGAGGCCGTCTCTATAGGAACGGGGGTCGGGGCAACGACTTGGGTGGTAGATCAAGACAATCACAACACCCTAGTCCCTCCAGGGCAAACTGGAGAATTACTGCTCGAAGGCCCAATTGTCGGTTCTGGTTATATTGGCGATACAGAGAAGACGGCATCATCGTTTATTCAGGACCCTTGCTGGCTGTTGCAAGGTGCTCCGGGTCGGCCTGGCCGGAGAGGAACGGTCTACAAAACAGGAGACTTAGTCAAGTACGACGAGCTAGGGGGTTTACATTTCCACGGACGAAAAGACGGTCAAGTAAAGATACGCGGAAACCGGGTCGAGCTTGGTGAAGTTGAACAAAGGGTCCGAGACTGTGTGCCAGAGGCAGTACATGTTGTCGCTGAAGTTGTAACGCCAAAGGGGGAGAGCTCAAGCCAAGTCCTCGTGGCGTTCCTGCAAATGGCGGATGGTGAGAGCGCAAACAGCGCAAAAGCAATAACTCCATCGCCTGTGGCGGTTCCTCCCAAAGTCAGAGACCAGCTGACAGACCAATTGCCTGGATATATGGTGCCAACATTGTTCTTCTACATAGAACGAATACCAACAACTCCATCGGGAAAGACGGATCGCATAGAGCTGCAGAAGATTGGTAGCTCCTTTTCGGCGAACCAGCTCGCTTTGATAAGGACAGTTGGACATGGCCCAAAACGACAGCCGAGTTCGGAGCTCGAGTATCAGATGCGGCGACTCTGGGCCAGAGTCCTAGGGTTGAAGGAAGCCACTATTGGAAAAGACGATTCGTTCCTGGAGCTTGGTGGGGATTCAGCTACTGCTATGAAGCTGGTGGCCGAGGCTCGCAAGGTTGGTCTTTTGCTGACTGTAGCAGATGTCTTCAACCATCCTCTGCTGCATGAAGTAGCCGACGGGACTACTCGCACTCTGTCCAATGACTCCCAAGAACTGGCAGCATTCAGTCTCCTTGGAGGTGATATGGATGTTACATCGTTTCTTGGGGATCTCGCCAGACTCTATAATCTCAAAGCAGCTGATATTCAAGATATATATCCGTCCACACCACTCCAAGAGGGGCTTTTGTCATTGGCGGCAAAGTCTCCACGAGAGTACATCATGCAGGGGATCCTAACACTCTCCGAAGATATATGTGTGGACCAGTTCCGCAGTGCATGGGAGACGGTTGTCCGCAAGACAGAAATTCTCAGGACCAGGGTTGTGCCGTTTAAGGATGCTGGCTGCTTCCAGGTGGTTCTCGATGAAGGTATTCAGTGGGCCGAGATTTCTGACTTGGATGACTATCTGGCGGCTGACAGAAGTCACATCATGGAACTCGGACACCCGATGGCCCGTTATGCGCTGGTCCAAGGTGCCAATGGCACACCGAGCCAGTTCGTCTGGACAATCCATCATGCGTTGTTCGACGGATGGTCCATGTCCATCGTCCTGGACATGGTGGACCAACTATATCGTGGAAATGCCATTTCGCATGTTCCTGGGTTCCAGCCGTTCATCAAGTACATAAAGGATCAAAATATAGAGACAATGAGTGAGTATTGGCGCGGGTCTCTAGCTGGTTGCGAATGTACACCTTTCCCTGAGCTCCCATCCGCCGTTGGACAACCCACAGTCGACAAGATCGCAGAACAAGACCTACCGAGCCTGAAACAGAAGTCTTCGTCGTTTACTACATCAACACTAGTCCGTGCTGCCTATTCCATGGTTGCCGCCCAGCTCACCGGCTCTACCGACGTCGTGTTCGGTACGACCGTCTCTGGAAGGAGTGCGCCCGTTATGGGCATCGACACGATACCAGCTCCAACAATAGCCACAGTACCTGTAAGGATACAGGTAGAAAAGGAGCGCACAATCCCAGGATTCCTGGAAACTATTCAAAGACAGGCAACGGAGATGATACCTTTTGAACAGATCGGCCTGCATCGGATCGCTCAGATTGGCCCTGACGCCCAACAAGCATGCCAGTTCCAAACGCTTCTTGCCATTCAGCCGGAGGACGAGAGCCGGAGGCAAGACAGGCTTGGAAAATGGCAACTGGGAAGTCAGCAGCAGACTCTGAACACATATAGTCTAATCCTGGAGGTCTATACTAGGGCTGAGATTCCGGTTGTGAGAGCCAGCTATGACTCGAGAGTCATAAGACCATGGATAGTCCAGAGCTTGCTGAGGCTGTTCGAATTTTTGCTCTATCAGTTGGACCACTACAGCCCCGCCAGCTCTTTGGCAGATATCCGTTACTTAACACCTGTAGACCTCCAGCGGCTCTGGGATTGGAACTGCACTGTCCCGGCGACGGAGGAAAGGCTGATCTACGACGTGGTAGAGAAGACTGCTCACAGTCAGCCAAATGCAATGGCGGTTTGCGCTTGGGACGGTAATATGTCTTACAGACAAGTTGACCAGTTCTCTACGAGGCTAGCATGGCTCCTCGCGGAAGAACATCACGTCGGCCCAGACAAAATTGTACCGTTGCTATTCGAAAAGTCAGCCTGGACGGTCGTAGCGATACTTGCTGTCCTCAAAGCGGGTGCAACCTTTGTGCTATTAGATATTACGATGCCAGAGGAGCGCCTAAAGACAATTGTCAAGGCTACGGATGCATGTCTGATTATCTCTTCCGCCTCAAACCAAGCGGTTGGTTCCAAGCTTGGGCCAGAGGTTCTCACTTTGAAGCCCAGTTTCTTCGAAGAGGAGTCTGCTCTAGCAAGCCGTGAGCAGCCAGTGCTTGTCAATGTCGAGCCCTGCTCAATTGCCTATGTGATCTTCACGTCCGGAAGTACGGGGACTCCGAAGGGGGCGATGGTCACCCATGAGAACGTCACTTCCGCTATGCCACATCACATAAGGAGCCTAGGATACCAGGCTGACTCGAGAGTCTATGATTTCTCGTCATATAGCTTTGATGCGTCCATCCATGCTATGTTGGCGTCTCTCATGGCCGGGGCCTGTCTATGCGTTCCTAGCGACAATGACAGGAGGAACAACTTGGCCGGAAGCCTGGCATCTTTCAAAGCGACCCATGTTCTTCTTACCCCTTCAGTTGCTCAGTTCATATCGCCGGAATCGGTACCCAACTTACAGACAATCATTCTTGGAGGTGAAGCAGTGTGTCTGAAAGATGTCAAGCCTTGGTGGAATAAGACCAAGGTCATCACTGCGTATGGGCCAAGCGAGTGCGCAACCATATCTACCGTCAATAATGCTGATGCCTCGTCGATGGAAGACGTGGTTTGCATTGGCTTCGGCAGCGGAGGGATCACTTGGGTTGTTGATCTGGAAAATCACGATGCTCTCGTCCCCATAGGATGCGTTGGAGAGCTTCTCATAGAAGGCCCACTCGTGGGCAGAGGATATCTCGGCCAACCTGAAAAGACGGCAGAAGCATTTATCAGAGCACCGGGCTGGCTAAGGCAGGGCACTAGCACGAGTCCAGGGCGAGACGGGCTATTATATAAAACAGGCGACCTGGTTCGATATGATGATACTGGACGGCTCACATTTGTTGGCCGGAAAGATGCACAGGTCAAAATACGTGGTCAGCGCGTAGAGCTTGGGGAGGTTGAGTACTGGCTTCAGCAGTACATGCTGGAGGCCCTCTCTGTTGCTGCTGAGGTTGTCATTCCCCAGGGCGGGAACGGGGCTCCAACTCTGGTTGCCTTTGTCCAGACCAGTAACGCTCCAGCGAAAAATGACGAGAGCTTGCCATCAGAAGTCAAAATCATCCATGTACCAAAGGAGACAGAAGATAGGCTGGCTCAGCACCTGCCTAGCTATATGATGCCCACTGTCTATCTCTCCATGCGGGAGCTGCCGATGACAGGAACTGGGAAGCTTCATCGCAAGAGACTCAGTGAAATGGGCGCCCTGATTTCAAGCGACCAACTGGCACGAGCAAGAGCTGGTGGCGTCCAGGGGATGAAGAGAGAGCCCACACGGCACATTGAACAGCAGCTGCAGGATATCTTTGTCAAGGTTCTCAACTTGCAGAAGACGGCTGTGGGACTGGATGACGGCTTTCTCCAGCTCGGCGGTGATTCGATTACGGCGATGCAAGTAGCCTCTCTGGCGCGCGCCTCGTCTATTCAAGTTCAAGTTGCCGATGTTATTCGGGAGAGGACGCTGTTCACACTTGCGGAAACGGCCTCCCGAAGAAGAAAAGAGGACACGATGCATGAATGCGTCAAAGTAACTCTGGACAGCGGCTCAAATCATCTGAGTCCGATTCAACGACTGTATTTCAACCATCAGCAGGATCCAAGAGTGTGTTTCGACCAGAACTTCTATCTCAGATTGGGACGCGAGATTACTCCAGACGTCCTCGATACGGCTCTTGAGGTCATCGTTGGTAGGCATGCTTCACTCCGGGCTCGTTTCAACGAGACCAGACCTGGATTCTGGGAGCAACAGACGGGCGCAGACGTTAGGGCTTCATTCTCTACGAGTTTGGTAAACTGCGCAGACAGTTCAGACGCCTCTCGGGAGATTATCAATTGTCGTCAGCGTCTTAATATCACCGAAGGTCCAGTCATCTCTGCCGCCCTGATTCAGGAATCGGGATGCCAAAATTTGTTTATCACGGCTCACCATCTAGTCATTGATCTGGTGTCATGGCGAGTCCTCCTGAATGAGTTGGAAGACCTAGTGGTGACCGGTACTATCACAACTCCACCCTCGATTGACTTTGTTACATGGACCGCCCTGCAAGCCCAGTTCGCGACTCAGTATCTGGAGCCATCCAGTCCCAGTACCCTTGAATCGCGGGACGCGCTCTGCTATTGGGGAATGGAGGCAAATAGCAACTTGAGGAATGGCGCTGTGCAGAGATGCATTGTTCTCGACGAGACTGTAACAGCTGCTCTTCTCGGCAACTGTAACGATGCTTTCTACACACGACCATTTGAATTGCTGGTTTCGGCACTTATCTATTCCTTTACTTGTGTATTCAAGGCGAGAGGAGCCCCGCTGGTGCATTCCGAGGGCCACGGACGAGAGACTTGGGATGACACGATCGATGTGGCCAACACAGTAGGCTGGTTCACGACCATCTTCCCAGTATCGACGACTGGTATCAAGCCGAGTTTAAGAGATGCTGTGCGGGAGATCAAAGATATTATCCGGAGCCAACCACGAAATGGGTGGGATCATTTCGTATCCAGCTTCGCCAGCGAAGCAAGTGCTGCTGCCTTTGCTGAGGGCTACCCCGTTGAGGTTCTGTTCAATTACAGTGGCATCTACCAGCAGTTTGAACGCAGCGGCGGTCTGTTCGAGAAGCTTGACCTCCCCGAGGGATCTGAATCGCCCTCCAACTTGCTGGTAAGGAGGTTCTCCCTCTTTGAGATCGACATTGAGGTAGAAAGGGGCTGTCTCGGAGTCACGGTGGAGTTCCACAAGGACATGGATCACCAAGAAGAAATCTCTCGCTGGGTCGGCGAATACGAGGAAACGCTACGACAAATAGCCCAAGAGTTTCCTTTGAAACGTCCCGAATGGACGCTATCAGATCTTCCTCTGGCCTTTGAAGACTACAATGGCATTGACGAGTTCACAGAGCGATGTCTTCCTCAACTCAATATCTCTGCCGAAGATATCGAAGATGTATTCCCCTGCGCCCCGATTCAGGAGGGCATCTTGCTTGCCCAGGCCAAGGATACAGACTGCTACTATAGCTGGTTTGAGCTCACTGTTCAGGTGCCTGGGGATGAAGCCCAGCTGGACTGCCTCAAACTACAACGAGCCTGGCGAGACGTGGTCAAGAAGCACGCGCTGTTGAGAACAATCTTGGTGGAGAGTATCCCCGGGAGCGATCGCATGATGAATATCGTTCTCAAGGATCCTGCGGTCGAGGTCTCCGTATTGAAAAATGAAGATGACATCTCCAGTAAACCATTTCGGCGGCAGGGTCTCCAGCATCGTATCTCAATTTGTGACCTCGATCAGAAGACAGCCAAGCTCCGGATTGAGATGAGCCATGCCATTACAGACGCTTTCTCAAAATCAATCCTTAATCGTGACCTGGCGGCTGCATATGCAGGAGAAATCGGTACTGCGGGAGGCATGTACCGTGATTTCGTTGTTTATCTCGGAACCCAGCCATACGACCAGGGGCTGAAGTTCTGGGGCCAGCATCTGGCTGATGTTGAGCCCTGCAATCTTCCTACGTCGTCAAACCATCTAGATGCCTTGTCGCACGTTAGCGGCAGACCGATGAGGGTTCCAGGAATTGACACAGAGAACTTACGCACATTTTGCGCGAGATGGGATGTGACCGCCCCGTCGATCGTCAAGCTAGCATGGGCACTCGTACTGAGATTGTACACGGGCACCAACGCTCCTTGTTTTGGAAACATCTTTTCCGGTCGTGATGTTCCCATAAACGGTGTTGACGATATCTTTGGACCGCTGATTGGAATGGTTCCGTGCCGCGTCTTGCTTGATCAGTCCACAAATGTCGTCCAGACGTTGAGGGCGGTACAAGACGATTATCTCAACTCTCTGCCATACCAGCATTTCCCATTGGCTGACATCCACAAAGCGAGTGGCAATGGAACTCGTGCGCTCTTTAACACTATGTTCTCTTATCAAAGGGTGGATTGGGCTCAGACAAGCGATGATTTGCACGGGTTATTGATGAAGGATGTGGACGAGTCGGACCCGACTGAGGTATGTAGCGCCCCTATCACAATTATTTCCTTCCTGAATGGGCTAACATGATATATATAGTACGATGTGACAATTGAGGTGATTGACGGCGAAGGAGTAAACATCGATCTTATTTTCAGACCGGGATGTTTGGTGCACGCGGAAGCGGTCAAGTTGGCCGACTATGTAGCAATGGCAGTCGACAGGATCACCAAGAAGCCCCAGCAATCTATACAGGACATCTCACTTATGACAGACTCTGATCTGAGACGAATCTGGAAATGGAATGCCTCTGCTCCAGTACCAGTTGACCGATGCGTGCATGAAATGATCAACGACATGGTGGAGGCTCAGCCTGAGGCGCGGGCTGTGGATGCTTGGGACGGCAACCTCACCTACAGAGAACTAGACCAGCTCTCCTCGCTCATAGCAGTTCGACTCATAGATCTTGGGGTCATCCCAGAGACCCTGATACCGCTTTGTTTCGACAAGTCAATGTGGACTCCCGTCAGCATGATTGGGGTTCTCAAAGCTGGCGCTGCATTCGTCCTGCTGGATCCGGCATTACCAGAGCAGCGGCTGCAGTCCATTGTACAGCAAGTAGATGCCCCATTGATGCTGTCGTCAGGATCGAATATCGAGTTGAGCTCACGTTTGTGCAATCAAGTGGTGGAAATCAGCAAGGAAGCCTTGGATGCATTGCCCAGCGGTATCGAGACCAGGTTGCGGCGGCATACACCAACACAATCTCCAAGCAACGCGATGTTTGCCGTTTTCACCTCAGGCACGACAGGAACGCCCAAGGGAGTCGTTCAAACACATTCAAATTTCGCCTCCCTCCTTGAATATCAGGCACAACTTATCGGTTTCAGCGCCCGGTCAAGGGTCTTTGATTTTGCATCGTATGCCTTTGACGTCGCTATCCATAACGTCTTTGCCACTTTTACCACGGGTGGTTGTCTGTGTATCCCATCTCAGCAAGATCGTATGGAGAATCTTGGTAAAATTATGTCTAGCATGGAAGTAACAATCGCCGACATCACACCTACTACAGCACGATTTATTGATGCAGATACGGTGCCGAACCTGGAGACATTGATACTGTCTGGTGAGCTGGTTAGCATAGAAGAAGTCGCACGCTGGTATGGAAAGTTGCGCATTGTCAACATCTACGGGCCGTCCGAGTGCACTAACAGCACAATCAACGTTGATGCGCCGAGCCCCGAGGAAACTACACACCTTGGAAAAGGCGTCGGTGTTGGAACGTGGGTTGTTGACCCTGATAATCATAATGCCTTGATGCCAGTTGGACATATCGGAGAGCTTCTAGTTGAGGGACCAATTGTCAGTCGGGGCTACCTTAACGATCCAGCCCGAACAGCAAAATCTTTCATTGAGGATCCTCCCTGGCTGATCAAGGGGCTAGCACCGTACGGACGCCGCGGCAGGTTATACAAGACAGGCGACCTTGTCCGGTACTCAGATGAGGGAACCCTCGTCTTTGTGGGACGAAAGGATGCCCAAGTGAAGATCCATGGACAGCGGGTAGAACTTGCAGAAGTTGAGCACCACGTCCACTCGCATATGCCACTGGCAAACCATGTCGTGGTCGAAGTCATCGAGCTGGCAGGAGAGACAAAGCGCCAGGCTCTGGCCGCATTCGTCCACATCGGTAGAGGTAGTAAAGAGGATAAAAGTGGCGATCCAGACGTTCTGCTGCTACCCCTTAACGAGGAGATGGAAGAGGCCCTGGCTCGGAAACTGCCTCGCTACATGATTCCAAGTATATTTATTCAGCTCAAGCACTGGCCTATGACAGCTACTGGAAAGGTGTCTCGTCGAAACCTACGCGATATTGGCCAAAAGATCTCCGTAGACGAACTTGATGAGACCCGAACTTCACGAAAGGGTCAGATACAAAAGCCCACAACCCGAATCCAACTCGGATTGCAAAGGGTTTGGTCCCAGATACTTAATCTGTGTCAAGATTCGATCGGACTTGATGATGGCTTCTTCCGACTAGGAGGTGACTCGATAGGCGCCATCAGGATGGTGTCCGAGGCCCGTAAAGTCGGCATCCAACTTTCAGTTGCGGACATCTTCGGCTGCCCTACCCTGCGGGACGTCTCAAATCGGGCCCAGGATATAGCAGCGATGTTGCCAAACGAGATTCGCGCCTTTACTCTGCTGGATCAGAGTCTGGATGAGCGAGCCTTGATCCACAACCTCGCAAAGGAGCTAGATATTGATCCCCTGGCTATCCAGGACGCATATCCCTGTACGCCTCTCCAAGAAGGGCTGATGTCCTTGTCTCTTCAACGACCAGGGGACTATCTAATGCAGGAGACTCTGCAGCTCTCCCTCGACATTGATATTCAGAAGTTCTGTCTTGCGTGGAGCGCCGTCTTCCGAGAAATGCCAATATTGCGGACCAGGCTTGTCCGGGGCCGTCTCGGCCTATTGCAACTAGTGGTTGATGAAGAGATCACTTGGGCGCAAGGAAACGGTCTGGAGAAGTATCTTCAGGAAGATCGCGCCAGGCCCATGGGCTTGGGTCAGTCGCTGACTCGGTATGCACTTGTCAGAGACGACAGCGGGACTATCAGGTGGTTTGTATGGACGATTCACCATTCACTCTATGATGGTTGGTCGTCACCCTTCATAACCTCAGCTGTCCAGCGGGCGTATCAAAATCTCTCCCCAGCGCCTCAAACTCAGTTCCAGAGCTTCATCAAATATTTACAGGACATCAATGATGAGAAAATGAAGGACTATTGGCGAAGCATTTTGCAAGATGGTGAGCCGCAATTATATCCGCCTCCCCTACCGGCAACAGCACGGCCAATGGTAGACGGGATTATACACCATACGATCCCGTACTGCCGTGAGACAAGTTCGAATGTCACCCCGTCAACTCTTCTGCGCGCCGCATTAGCACTTGTGATGGGCGACGCGACTAGATCCAACGATGTCATCTACGGTATCACAGTGTCTGGCAGGACTGCCCCGGTTGTCGGAATTGAGAGTATTGCTGCTCCGACCTTTGCTACAGTGCCGCTCCGCGTCCAATGGTCTGGTAATAGTACAGTTGAAGGGTATCTCGCAAGTGTACAAGGACAGGCAGCCGAAATGATTCCATTCGAACAAATTGGGCTCCAACGGCTAGCAAGTATTTCACCTGAATGTCAAAGAGCTTGCGAGTTTCAAACGTTGCTTGTGGTACAGACCTTACAATCAACCGATGACGAGAATGACTTCTTTGGACAGTGGCAGGCCGACGACCAAGATAAGTGGTTCAACACGTACGGTGTCATCCTGGAATGTACAGTTGGCTCGGACAGCATCGCTGTCAAGACTAGCTTTGACTCACGAATGATTGATTCAAGGACTGCGCACGCCTTACAGGAACGGCTTGAAGGAACATTACTCCGACTCAGCAAGGCTGACGGCGGGTTATCTCTAAGGGACATCGACATCATGTCTACAACAGAGCTTGATCAGATATGGGAGGGGAATTTCAACATTCCTGAGCCTGGCGATCAGTTCGTTCATGACATGATTGCTGAGCATGCGGAAGCATGTCCGACCTCCTTGGCCATACACGCGTGGGACGGCGATCTTACGTATAAGGAATTGGATCTTCTATCTACAAGACTGTCAAACCACCTTGTTAAGCAAGGGGTTAAAGCCCAAAATTTTGTGCCACTTTGCTTTGAAAAGTCCAAGTGGACCACGGTTTCTATGCTTGCTGTTATGAAGGCTGGCGGATCATTTGTGTTGCTTGACCCGAATCTGCCTCTACAACGTCTGCACACAATAGTGCAAGAGCTTGACGTGCGGTTTCTACTCGCCTCTCCTACAATGGAGAGGTTGTCTTCGAGCTTGTTCAATGATCCAACAGTTGTCAGTGAGACACTGATGGATAGCCTTGATGATGAAACTGTTGATATTCTGCAAGAACCGGATCTAGACTCAATCATATACGTGGTGTTTACCTCTGGCACTACAGGAACCCCTAAAGGTGCTGTCATCAGTCACAGAAACTCTGCCTCAGCCGTTCGTCACCAAGTCAAGGCACTTGGTTACACGAAAGAATCTCGAGTGTATGACTTCTCGTCATATAGCTTCGACGGGACTATACTCAACGCATTTCCTGTTCTTGTTGCTGGTGGTTGCTTGTGTGTGCCAACCGAACAGGGACGCAAGGATCATTTAGCTGCAAGTATGGAATCACTAAAAGCCAACACGGTATTTCTCACCCCGACCGTGGCTGGAATACTGGTGCCGGAGGAGGTGCCGCACCTGACCTATATTCTTATAGGGGGTGAGGCGATTCATTTAAAGGACATTCTGTTGTGGTGGAACAGGATACGAGTGACAACCCTGTATGGGCCGAGTGAATGTACTCCTATTTCCCTCATCAATAACGCGCCACAGAGCCCCGATGATGCTCTGTGTCTAGGTAAGGGAGCAGGTGTTGTCACTTGGATTGTGGATCCTGATGACCATAATCGGCTTGTGCCTCCCGGGTGTGATGGTGAGCTACTAATGGAAGGGCCAATTATTGGTCAGGGCTATATCCATCGAGATATAGAGACATCTAAGGCTTTTATCAAGGACCCAACGTGGTTAGTCAGGGGAACATCTAATCATACGGGCCGACATGGAAGACTATACAAGACAGGCGACATAGTTCGGCAGAATCAAGATGGCTCCCTGTCCTTTGTTGGAAGAAAAGGATCTCAGGTGAAAATCCACGGGCAGCGTGTTGAGCTCGCCGAAGTAGAACATTGGGTTCAAGAAACCATCCCGGAAGCGTTGCAAGTTGCCTGTGAGATAATTTCCCCGCAAGGGCAGAAGGCGAGTTTACAGCTGTTGGCCGCTTTTGTGCAAACCAGGGATAGAACAGGTAGTGCAAAGCAAAGAGCAACGCCTGGAATACATGAGTTGCTCTCGGCCACTGAAGCCATCGAGGAGAAGTTGATGCGTCATCTACCAAACTATATGATTCCGCAAGTCTTCTTTAATGTTCCCGGATTTCCCGTTGGGACGACAGGAAAGATGGATCGGAAAGCCTTGCGTGCAATGGGGTCAGCTTTCTCTGTCGAACAGCTGGCTGAAAGGAAGATGGCCGGCCAAAAACCGAAACGTAGCCCGCAAACAGCCGCGGAACAACAGATGCAACGAATCTGGGCAGAAATGTTAGGTATAGAGCCTACAAAAATTGGCCTCGACGATAGTTTCTTCAAGCTAGGAGGTAATTCGATCACGGCTATGAAGCTCGTTGGCGAAGCCCGCAGGGTAGGCCTCAAGTTAGAGGTGGCAGACATCTTCCGTTGTTCGCGACTGCACCAAATTGCCGATCAGGCCGTCGCTTTGGAAGAGAGCGTGTCCAGGACTATACCCGCAAACCAGATCGAGGGACCCATCGAGCAATCATTTGCGCAAGGGCGTCTATGGTTTCTGGAGCAACTCTACCCCGGCCTTACCTGGTACATCATGTCTTCTGCATTGCGTTTGCGGGGGCCTCTACAACTGGGCGCTCTTGACAAGGCATTCTCGTCGTTAACGGCTCGTCATGAAACACTACGAACGACTTTCTCGACCCGGCACGGTGTGAGCCTGCAACATATCCACGATTTGAAACAGGTAGCGCTGGAGCCGATTTCCCTTTCCCCTAATGAGGCAAGTATCATGGAGGTGCTGGACAGGGAAGAGTCGACGCCCTTTGACCTAGAAAACGAGTCAGGGTGGAGAACAAAGATTTACCGACTAGGAGAGGATGACCACTTGCTGCTTATCACTATGCATCACATTATCTCAGATGGCTGGTCGGTCGATATACTCCGCAAGGAGCTGTCTGATTTCTACTCTGCATCTCTGTCTGGATCTGAGCCGCTACATCATGTCTGCCCTCTACCAATTCAATATCGTGACTTCTCGATATGGGAAAAGCAACAACAGCAAGCGGACAACCACATGAAGCAACTTGACTATTGGATATCTGAGCTTGAAACAAGCAAACCAGCGGAGCTCTTCTCTGATTATCCGCGGCCTAGCGTGTTGTCTGGGAGGGCTTTAAAGCAGGAGATCCTACTCGATGGTCAGCTATATGAAAGACTACAGCAAGCCTGCTCTTACCACGAAGTAACTCCATACATCCTACTGCTTACAGTGTTTGGGGTTACCCATTATCGACTCACAGGTCAAGATGATATCCTATTTGGTAGTCCAAATGCCAATCGCGATCAATGGGAAGTTAAAGATATGATTGGATTCTTCGTTAATCTTCAATGCCTTAGGATCAGACTGAACGAAGGGTCAGTCAACTTTGAGAGTCTTCTTCACCAGGTCAAGTCGACTGCAACATCCTCTTTGGCCAACCAGGGTGTGCCATTTGAAAAGGTCGTGTCAAAGCTTGGCAAGGAGAGAGATCTCTCACACCATCCCTTGGTACAAATGGTATTCGCACTTCATTCGCAGCTCGATCTAGGCCGTTTCACATTGGAAGGAGTCGAGGTTGAGTATATTGACCGCTCGTTCACGACGAGATTTGATCTAGAGTTCCATCTATATCAGGAGAACCATGGTCTTCGTGGTGAGATGATCTACTCGACAGATCTCTATCACCCGAAGACTATCTCCAACCTCCTGTCCGTATTCCACACCGTCCTCCAGGAAGTGCTTGATAATCCAAAGACACCAATTGCACGGCTTTCACTGTTGACCGGCGATGCGTATTCCACACTCGACTCTCTCGGTTTAATTCAAATGGCAAAATCCAAGTATCCCCGTGATTTGACAGTTGTGGATATTTTCCGAAACCAGACGGCTCTACATCCTGAAAGAATAGCTGCCAAAGATGCCTCAACTACACTGAGCTATAGTCATTTAGACATTCTCTCCGATGATGTTGCCCGATGGCTACGACGGTTTGAATACAAGCCTGAAAAGTTAGTTGGTGTCTACTCTAGTCGTTCATGTCTGACAATCATCGCCTTTTTGGGTATTCTCAAGGCTGGTCTTGCCTATCTACCGTTTGACTCTCAAACTCCGGTCACGAGGATGCAGAATATCTTGTTGTCTGTTAGTGGGCACACTCTCGTCCTTCTTGGCGAGGATCAACGGTGCCCTCAGCTTGAGCTCCCAAATATCCAGTGTGTCCGGATCAAGGAGATACTTGACCAAAGTAAAACAAATGGTCACGCCGTTTCAGGGCCACTCTCCGATAACAGCCTCTTGCCATCGCCCCAGAGTCTTGCCTATGTCATGTTCACTTCAGGGACGACAGGTCAACCAAAGGGCGTCATGATAGAGCATCGCAGCATAGTGCGGCTTGCAAAGGGGAATGCGATGATGCACCATGACCCTAAAACTGAGGTTATGGCACATATCTCCAGCATCGCGTTTGATGCATCAACATGGGAAATCTATGTTACCCTTCTCAACGGAGGTACATTGGTCTGTGTCAATACAATATCCGTACTCGACTATCACTCCGTGTCGACAATATTCGAACAAGAACAGGTTCAGACTATGTTCATCACGCCTGCTTTACTAAAGACTTATTTGTCTGAATGCCAATCTGCAATCAGCGGACTGAATATGCTATACATTGGAGGTGACCGGCTTGATACCCAGGATGTAGCTACAGCAGGAGGGCTGATTAAAGGGAGAATTATTAATGGGTACGGGCCAACTGAAAACACAAGCTTCAGCACATTCTACCCAGTGCCACACAGCGAAGCTTGCGTTAATGGCGTTCCTATTGGCCGAGCACTTAGTAACTCAGGAGCATATATCCTGGATTCCCAGCAAAGGTTCGTGCCATTGGGTGTAGTAGGCGAACTTGTCGTGACCGGTGATGGACTGGCAAGGGGCTATACTGATCCTATATATAATGTTGACCGCTTCATATTCATTATGGTGAATGGAAAACAAGTCAGAGCATACCGCACTGGCGACTGTGCCCGCTATCGGCCAACTGACGGACAACTTGAATTCCTCGGCCGAATGGACAGACAGGTCAAGATCCGTGGACAGCGCGTTGAGCCTGGTGAGATTGAGCATGTAATGTGTCGCCACAAATCAGTCAAGGATGCTGTGATCATAGTACAGCATGATCAAAACCATGGCGCATATCTCGTTGGTTTCATCACACTCCATCAGTTTGCATTTGAGAACCCAACACCTGATCCAGAGAATGTGGGCGAAGATGATCGAGCGCGCCAAGTGTCAGCATGGGAAGAACTATTCGACAAGGATACATACCGCTCGATTGAAGAGGTGCAGCCGGAGGCTGTTGGGCGAGACTTTGTTGGATGGACGTCCATGTATGACGGGAATCCCATTGACAAGGGGGAGATGAATGAGTGGCTCGACGACACCATTAACACAATACGAAGGAGCGGTAAATCTGACAGGATTCTTGAAATAGGATCGGGTAGTGGGATGATCCTCTTCAATCTCACCCAAGAGCTGCAAAGCTACGTCGGTCTTGATCCTTCCCAAAGTGCAGTTAGCTTCATTGAGTCTATGGCTACCAGGATGAATGAGCTCACCAACAAGATTGACATGCACAAAGGCACGGCGGCGGATGTGCCTTCATTAGATGGAGAAATCTCTCCATCTATGGTGATTGTCAACTCAGTTGCACAATACTTTCCCAGTCAGGGGTATCTCCTGAACCTGATCGGAAACCTCGTCAAGAGGAAAAGCATTAAGACTCTATTCTTTGGCGATGTAAGGTCTTACTCTTTGTACCAGGAATTTCGGGTGACTAGAGCCATGCGTATGTTTGGAGAGGAAATCAGTCTGAAGGAACTTGGCACACGATTATCGGATATGGAACAGGCTGAGTTGGAATTTCTTGTTGAGCCCAGTTTCTTTACGTCCTTGTCAGCTCACTTCCATGGCTTGATCGAGCATGTGGAAATCATTCCAAAGACGATGGAGTCGACCAACGAGCTGAGTTGCTATCGCTATGCTGCTGTGGTTCATCTGACCCACCAGGATGAAGCCACCCAAAGCCGCCATATACGCTCTATTGACGAGAACCTCTGGATCGACTTTATGGAGGCTGGGCTAAACAGGGCAAGTCTCTTAACGTTGCTGAAGCAAAATCAAGCCGGACCAGAGGTTGCTGTGAGCAACATCCCTCATAGCAAAACCATGGTCGAGCGATATGTCGTCGATTTGCTTAACGAAAAAGCTGCAGGCGAAATTGGAAACCATGACTGGGTCAATTCTGCCCATAACAGGGCGCAGAGTCAGCCTTCTCTCTGTGCATATGACTTGCGTCAGCTTGCGCAAGAGACAGGCTTTGAAGTTGAGATCAGCTGGGCTCGTCAACGTTCTCTGCGAGGAGGATTTGACGCTATCTTTCATCGGTGCCAGCATCCCGAAAGCACCAGGGCATGGTTTCGCTTCCCTACTGATGCCTTGAGCCCGCAAGCTTTGGCAAGCACGCGGCCGTTGCAGCAGCAGACAAGAAAGAGGGTGCGGGAAGAATTGCACGATAGACTACGGTGTGAGCTTCCCTCTTCCATGATCCCCAAGTCCATTCATATCATAGAAAACATACCGGTCAATTCGAATGGAAAGATAGATCATAAGCGTTTGGCAGAGATGAATCATAAGGGGAACAAGCCAGGCGGACCAAAACGCCAGGCTACTTCGAAGGGAGAGCGACAGATGCAGAAGATCTGGACTCAAGTCCTCAAGATTGACGTAGCAAACATTGGTCCAGATGACGGCTTTTTCCAGCTTGGCGGTGACTCGCTGGCTGCAATGAAGTTGGTCGGCGAGGTTCGTAAAATGGGAGCCAAATGAGGAGTACCAGCTATATTCCGACAGCCCACATTGCAGGACATGGCTATCAAGGCGGACACCCTGTACGGGCAAGACAACGCCGTTATCCCCAGTGCAACAATACCCGGTGCTGTGGAGCAATCGTTCGCTCAAGGCCGCATATGGTTCCTGGAGCAGCTATATCCAATGCTGAGTTGGTATCTGATGCCATCTGCAACACGATTCCGAGGGCCTTTGCACATAGAGGCCTTACAAACGGCGCTGTTTGCGCTGGAAAGCCGGCAAGAGACTCTTCGAACAGTATTTGAATCCCGAGACGGCGGTGACTTTCAGCTCGTCCAGCCTCCTCAAATTAAGCCCCTAAATGTCGTCCAGGTTGAGAGCATGGCAGCTCTGGAGATCGCTTTGAAAAAGGACCATGAGTCTGCTTTTGACCTTCGCACCCAGCCGGGTTGGAGAGTCTCCGTATTTCAACTTGGACGCCACGATCATGTAGTCTCAATCGTCATGCATCACATCGTCTCAGACGGGTGGTCCGTCGACGTCTTACAAAAGGAACTCTCTGCCTTCTATGCGGCAGCGATCCAACATGAAGAACCATTGTCAAAGGTTGACCCCTTGGTGATTCAATACCGAGACTATGCGGTGTGGCAAAGAGAAGAGAAGCAGATGGCGGAACAGGAGCTTCAGTTGAACTACTGGGTTTCTCACCTGTACACCAGCCAGCCAGCAGAGTTCCTCTGCGATAAGCCACGACCAACGACTCTATCTGGAGAGGCGTCAGTGGAAAGGCTTAGGATTGACGGTCCGCTGTATAAGATACTCCGACAGTTCTGTAAACAGCACAGCGTCACACCTAATATAGTCCTCCTTGCAGCGTTCAGGGCAACACACTATTGGTTGACTGGATCAACAGATGCTAATATTGGAATACTGAACTCCAATCGAGATCGGTGGGAGCTCAAGAATGTCATTGGATTTTTCGTTAACTTGCAGTGTATCCGATTACTGGTGGACGACCACACTTTTGAGCAACTTGTTAGGCAAGCGCAGAAAGCAATGGCTGCAGCATTTGAAAATCAGGATGTTCCTTTTGAGAATATCGTCTCTAAGCTGAAAAAGAACAGAGATGTGTCCCGTAACCCATTGGCACAAGTCATCTTCGCCTTCAACCCCCAGCAGGGGCTGGGGAACTTTGATCTAGACGGCGTGAGCTCGGAGCAAATACCAGTTCCTCCAACTACGAGATTTGACATGGAGTTCCACTTCTATCAGGAGCAAGAACACCTGCAAGGCGAGGTCTTATTTTCAACTGACCTCTACGACCCATCAACAATCAGCAACATGTTATCCATCTTCAAGAAGATCCTCAGCGAGGGTCTGGCACAACCTGCAATGCCAGTCTCCTCGCTCTCGCTCCTGACTAAAGATAGCTTGTCTGAGCTCGACAGACGTCATCTTATTACTGTTGATTGTCAAGACTATCCTCGAAATCATAGCATCATTGACATTTTCAGGGAGCAAGCTCGCTTGCACCCTGATCGGATCGCCGTCAAAGATAGCGCATCCCAACTCGCATACAGTGAACTCGACCGTGAATCTGACGTACTTGCCCGGTGGCTTTTAAGCACTGGTACAATGAAGCCGGAAGACCTCGTTGGTATCTTTTGCGGTAGGTCTTGCAATATGATCATTGCGCATCTCGGTATTCTCAAGGCCAACTGTGCTTGTCTCCCATTGGATACAAGGACCCCAAGGGTTCGAATGGAAAACATGCTCTCCTCCCTTCCACGTCGCAAGCTAGTCTTGGTCGGGAGCAATGATGAGATTCCTCATATCCAAGACATTGATTTCGTCCGCATCGAAGACGCTCTCAAGGCCGGGCGCAAACTTACGAACAAAAACGGAGCTACCAAAGACCTACCATCTCCTACAAATCTAGCCTGTGTCCTGTTTACTTCTGGTTCTACCGGTAAGCCTAAGGGTGTAATGCTAGAACATCGCGGCATAGTGCGACTCGTCAAGAACAGCAACTACATCCAATGCTTTCCATCTCGCCCTATCACTGCTCACATGGCCAATGTGGCATTTGACGTGGCTCAGTGGGAGATATACATGACCCTTCTAAACGGTGGTACGCTAATATGCATCGACACCATGGCATTACTAGATGTCAATATTCGAACCGGAATCTTCGAGAGAGAGGGTATCCAGAGCGTCACAACTACGCCCGCTGTCCTCAAGGAGTTCTTAGCAGAGTCACCTTCTATCATCAAGCAGTTGCAAACGGTGTGTGTAACAGGAGAGCGAGCTGATCCCAATGACCTGATCAAAACAAGAAATCTCATGAAGGGCAATATTGTTAACTCATATGGCCCGACGGAAAATACTTGCATCAGCTCGCTGTACATCATGAAGGAGGGTGATGTATACACGAACGGTGTCCCGATTGGCCGAGCATTGAGCAATTCTGGGGCTTATATTATGGATTCGCAACAACGTATCGTCCCCCTTGGAGTTTTTGGAGAGCTAGTGGTCACTGGTGATGGAGTAGCTCGCGGGTATACAGACCCTCAACGGGATATAAATCGGTTTGTCACACTGTCTATTGGTGGTACCTCAGTCAGAGCATATAGGACAGGAGACTATGCGCGATGGCGACCCCTTGATGGCGAGCTGGAATTCTTTGGTCGTATAGACGATCAGATCAAGATTAGAGGTCATCGAGTTGAGCTAGGGGAGATTGAGCAATCGCTTCGTGATCATGATATGGTCACAGACTCAGCCGTTGTCCTGCAGAATGAGAACACTGAGCAAGCGCGTCTTCTCGGCTTTATCACAGTTCGCGAGGTGGAAGACGAGAGGACACTGCAGAATGAGGATATGACGGAGCATCTTCAGGTGTGGGAAGAACAGTTTGATGCTAACACCTACACCGATATCGATGACGTAAAGTCAGAGAGCATTGGAAGAGATTTTGTCGGCTGGGTTTCAATGTACGATGGAAAGCAGATTGAGACGGACCAGATGAATGAGTGGCTCGATGAGACACTTGATACCATTTCCAATGGAAATAGCCCTAGGAACATCGTTGAGATTGGCACTGGCACCGGGATGATCCTTTTCAATATGACTCAGGGGTTGACAAGTTATATTGGCATTGAACCATCTAACAAGGCCATCAACTTTGTCCTCAAGGCCGCTGGGACTACGCCTCTGACCGATAAGATCCGGATGTACAAAGGCACTGCCTCTGATGTCGGGAAACTGCCAGCTTTGGCATCGCCCACTGTTGCCGTCATGAACTCAGTCGTGCAGTATTTCCCCAGTCAGGAATACCTCTCTAGGGTGATACAAGATCTGCTACTTAAGGACGGGATAGAGACAATCTTCTTGGGCGACGTTCGGTCATTTGCTCTTTATAAAGAGTTTAGGGTGAGCAAAGCTCTGCGTATGACTGGCCAAAGAGCAAGCAAGGATGAAATCCAGCAGAAGATGGCTGAGGTAGAGCGGTCAGAACTAGAACTTCTCGTGGACCCGGCTTTCTTTACGAGCCTCCCTGACCAGCTGCCCGACCTTGTCAGGCACGTAGAGATTCTTCCCAAACAGATGAGAGCCACCAACGAGCTCAGTTGCTACCGCTATAACGTCGTCATTCACGCTAGAGTTCGGGATGAAGACTTGTCTATTGTACAACAGCCTATACATGAAGTCGACCAATTTGGCTGGATTGATTTTGTGGAGCATGGCCTTGACAAAGACTCTCTGCTTCGAATGGTAGAGTCTTCCGATGCGTCCTTACTTGCTGTCAGCAACATCCCCTACAGCAAGATCGCCTTCGAGCAGCAACTTGTGAGGTCGCTCGACGAGGGCATGGATCGGTACGACTGGATTGCATCTGCCAAAAAGGCGTCCATGGAGTACTCCTCTTTGTCTCCGGTCGACTTAAAAGACATATCCCGACAAGCAGGATATAAACTCGAAATCAGCTGGGCTCGCCAATATTCCCAGCGCGGGGGCCTAGATGCCGTTTTTCATCGTTATGAAGCACATCGTGGTCAAGCCCGGACGCTTTTGCGTTTCCCGACAGAACCAGATGCCGGTCAATCCTTGCGTCTACTCAGTAGTCGCCCACTGCGGCAACAGATTAACCAGAGAGTTCAGCGGGAGGTCTCCGAGAAGATCAAGTCGCAACTCCCACCATACATGATTCCGCAGTCCATCATCGTGTTGGCAAAGATGCCCACAAATCATAATGGAAAAGTTAACCGCAGAGAGCTCTCCGCCAGATTCCAGACGCACACATTGGCAGGGGCTCCTCTAAGGCAGCCGACAAATGATATTGAGCGGAGCTTGCAGAACGTGTGGGCTGATGCGCTCGCAGTAGACCCAAAGACGATCGGGCTAGACGATAGCTTCTTCGCTCTAGGAGGCAATTCAATAACCGCCATGAAGGTCGTGGCCCGGGCTCGCAGGCTTGACCTTCAGTTAGCCGTGGCTGATATCTTCCGCTACGACACGCTGGAACAACTGGCGAGGCGAGGCGGCAAGGCGGTCCAACATCAGCAGGACCTGAAATCCGTTGTCCTCGTCGAGCCATCCACAAAGCGGATTCTTCTTCAAGAGATTGATTCACTCAGGCTGGACATCGCCTCTCAAGACATTGCCGATATTCTGCCCATGACAAGCTTCCAAAGGTACGCCGTAGTCGACGGCATTGAGACAGGTCAACACGCGAACTACTTCTACTTTGATCTAGGGAAAGATCTTGACTTTGAGAGGTTCAAAGAATGCTGCATTTCGCTGCTGCAGTTGCATCCAGTCCTTCGCGCTCGTTTCTTCCATTTAATGGGAAAGTATTGGCAAGTCATCCTTCATCGGCCTAATGTTTCCATTCATGTGCTAGACACTGAAGTGGGTTTGGAGAGAGCCTCCGACGAGTATTGTTCTCAGGACATACCTAAAGTCGAGTCAAATCAGCTTCCGACCAAGTTTGTGCTACTCAGGCATAAATCGCAGGGCACTCGTCTGATACTAAGGCTGTCCCATGCTCAATATGATGGAGTTTCGATTCCAATACTCTTCAAGTCACTCATGAGCTCTTATTTGGGCACAGCACTTCCGCCATCCGCGGACTTTGCGGAATTCTTGTCTCATGCATCACATCACCGAGACCGTTCAATCACGTATTGGAAGGCATTACTAGAGGGGTCCTCTCTTACAACACTTTCTCCCCTTGTCAGCATGCAGGATTCCCCTAGAGAGCGAATATATCACGAGGCAGCCATCGACTTGCCCCAACTTCCCATCAAGACTACACCAGCGGCCCTGTTCAGTTCCGCATTTGCTGTTCTTCTGTCTAGCCTCACCAGAGAGGATGATATCACCTTTGGGCAGATTGTTACCGGGCGCAACTCGTCTATGCAGGGGATCGATCGGGTAGTCGGGCCTTGTATCAATATTATCCCCACCCGTGTGGCATTTCCAACCTTTGAGACACCAAGGCAGCTACTGCTTGCTGTCCAAGAGCAACTCATCTCCATGGGAGACGCAGACTCACTTGGTTCCGATGACATAGTAGAGCATTGCACCAACTGGCCATCCAAAACCAGGTTTGAGACGGTCATCCAACACCAAAATGTTGATGAGCATCCCGAGTTTGAGACCTCTCAAGGTTCCTCTCAGGTCCAATTCTTCGAGAACGAAGATCTCGTTCCTCCATCGCTTTTCCTGGCATCATATCCTCAGGGCACCCGAATGCAGGTGAAACTCTTCGCCAACACCCATATAGTCAGCAAGAAGTCAGCTGGTATGTTGCTTGACAGACTTTGCAGGGTCATGGTTGGCCTGGGCCATAGTCCAGAGGGGTCACTGCATTCCCTGTTGCGCCATATGGGTGCCGTTGAGATGGATAGCATGTGAAGAGCTTTCCTTTCTTCTTTCTTCTTTCTTCTTCTTCTTCTCTTTCCTTCACCTTTGTATCCTCGCATAGAGCTACCAAAATGTATTTAGATCATCTTGATTGAGCTAGGGGTATAAACAAAAGCATTTCAAACCTCGTCTTAGTTAGAAATAAAGCATATAACTCCAACTTCTTTAATTATAGCTTATTCTAAAACCCAATATTGGTTATAAATGAATATTCAATATATACTACTACAATGTGTTATAGGCTAGGTCTTTGACCCCTCGTGGATCGTGATGACTTCCCCCATAACTGACCTAACTGGCTGGGAGTGATTTACTGTAAGAGCGTACAATGTGTATAATATTGGATTTAATCTACGCTTATGCTTGCGGATATTTACTCCGGTAGGAGCTGGCTAGCTCATGGACTAAACACGGTAACCACCCCCCCTTTCCCCCTAGAGAGCATTCCGTTGCTGCATTTGAACCCGTTTACAATTCCTAGTCAGGCCATTTGCCTTTATCCTTAGCGGTGATTTGGGGGATATTGATGTTAATTTGTTGAAGCGCGGTGCTGCCACCGGGCTTCGCGTATTTAGCATAGTATGGGTATGAGATGAATTGATATCCGTGAGCTGGCTTTAGCAAAGCATACCAAAAGTAGTATGCGACGTCTTGTCCCATAAGATGTCGGCTAAGTGAAAGGTATTCCAGGACCATAACAAGTAGAATCGCATTGCCCGCCAGTAAGCTGTCAGCATCAACTTTTAGATTTGCGGATGGCGCATATCTATCCACAATATCTCGTATAGTTAATCAGGTAAATAACTAGTGGACACACCTGGTAACGGAAAAATATGCCCCGATTTCCCAAGTCCGCAGGGACTCGATCCGGATCAACTAGTTATCTGGACTTTTTAGTGGCTGAAGAATGGTTGAAATCAAAGATTCGATGGCGCAAAGGCTTAACTAGTAGCGATGGAATAAAACTCAAGTCTGTTATCCAGCAAGTTGCCCTGGGATAACTGGTGCACCTAACGCTTTCTAGTTGCCCCCAGGGAGAGGCTTATAGTCTCTCGAAGGGGGGACATGCTCATAATATTAAAGGCTGTGGTTCTGTTATCAAGATAGCTTTCCTGCTTGAGATAGTTGGGGTCGGCCTATATTTGGAAGAGTGATGACTATCGGAAAAGTTGAACAAAGTGTGAGGTGCAGTGATGAAATAGCGAGATTGGATTGTCAATGCATTATCAGGAAGAGACTCTGGGTGTGGAATGGCATGCAGGCTTTCTAAAACTTCCACGGCCTGGCCATCTTCCAATATGAAGATATTCCATCGGAGCAAGAATACCCCAGTCATTCTGCGCATGAACAGGCTAGGATTTCGATCTTGTTTGATCCTGGTCCGTGTCTGGACATCGTACTCTTGGGCTATATGGGAATGCGGAACCAATGTGTTAAACCATAGCGTATCAACGGTTATCATCTATTGGTATTATCGAGGAGTTCGCAAGTATTTCTCAGCGGAACTGTGCTTTAGGAGGTTAGCTAGTTACCAGAGAGAGACTATATACGATCACTTACCACGAACCTCCACATAAGTCCCAGCGGTCATATCAATTTGAAAGTTTGTTAGCACTTTCGTTCACTTCTTCCGTGAAGGGCCCTCGAATACGGGCAGGAACTTCCTTAGTCTCGGAGGAACTCGGCGTATTTAGTTGCCAATTTTACCACACGAAGATACCCTCCTGGTTTGACTGTCGATCCAGGTAGCGTTGGGCTGGAGGTTGTAATGAAGACGGATCGGGCTGCATGAATATGAAATTTTCGTTAATTGCGTCGTCAACCAGCTTCGGTAGCTACGCCAATTTCGGGAAAGTCTTTGCCACATGAATGACCAAATTCGGATCTGGACATTGGCTGGATAGTAAAAGGCTCGAGGATCGTGAATGGATAGAAAAGCTGGCACCAAAACTGTCAAAGCTCTCCTGGCACTGCCGAATGCCCTACAACTGTTTTTGATATACGGTAGTGTAGAGTTGAGGGTTTAGGACTGAACGCAATAAGATTGACCGGTGCAAAGGGATGCATGCAATCATATATAGCAAGCACAGAGATATTCGAGCCTAGAATCTCCGCAACAGACACTCAGAGCTCTTTGAAGGCATAAAGGAGAGTCATTAGGGTATGGCGAGAGACCCCGTATGGCTTTACCGTCGTCTGCGGCTACATTATAGCCTGGCGGGAGAAACGAGTAACCCGGAGAATAAAGGAAAAGAAAAAGGGGTTAAGAGGATACTTATATCCTCGTAACTTCAAGCGTGAATTCAAAGGCCCAATAGACTATGTTATCAAGGCAAACGGCGGGAATGGTGAATATCGGTAGAAAGATAGTGAAGTAAGAAAATATCCCACCATATCTAGAGGGCTACACAAAGCAGTGAAGCCCCTAAAGACAGTGACAAGCAAACGGAAGCAAAAACATAAAGAAAGAGGAGAAACGCCCGGAAATGTGCTGAGAGCACATCGGCCGAAGGATACATTGAGACAAGACACGTCAATCTTGTCATTTATTATTATCGTTTCTCTATTACCTAGAAAGATATGAAGTAGTTATCTCCAAAAGATCAGGTAGATGTTCCTATGCTTGCCTTGACTTCTTCCTCCTTGATCCCCCATTGAGCACGAAATCGCTTCACCCAATCTGTAATCAGGATGATTTCTTCGCCAACCCGAACAGATCCCTTGGGTACTGCCTCTGCAGCTTCCGCATCCCAGGGGGGTACATGCAGGAATTGATGCTTTGTACCGCAAACCTTTACGTCTAGGGTACCAGCCTTTAGGCTCTCGTGGCATGGCGGGCAGAATTGCACGTCCAAGCAGTCTCTGCATGCGTAGAAATCGTTTGCGTAGGTCCACTCCGTCCCACAGTCACCATCGCACGATAATTCAATGGGCCCTGCAACTTCAACTTCTTCTTCCTCCTCCTCCTCCTCCTCATCGTCGTCCTCTTCTCCCTCTGCTTCTCCCTCTGCTTCTCCTTCGTCCTGTACCTCTATTTCTGCTGCCTCTGCTTCCTCCTTTACTTCAACTTCCTTGACCTCTATCTCCGTCACCTCTATCTCTTTCACTTCTTCTGCCACCTCTGCCACCTTTGGATCCGTCACTCCCTCATTAGATGACCCGTCAGCTGCGGGGGACATTTCGTTTGTTTCTAGGCCCGTTTGTACCTTGGAGTCATCAGTCTGATCCCCCTCTTCCTGCTCAACAGTGGGCTCCTGGGGTTCCTGTCCTGCTTCTTCTTCTTCTTCTCCTTCTTCTTCTTCTTCTTCTTCTTCTTCTGCGGGTTCGGATGGGCCAAGAAGGGACCAAGCCGCAAGTGCATTGACATCATCCTCAACGTATGCCACATTCGTCAGCTTTAGAAATGCATCCCAGTCATTACTCTCATCATCATCACAAAGTAAATCCAACGCCACTTTAATATAACCTCTCAGAGTTTCCGTTGCTTTCTCCTTTTGGTCCATGAGGTACTGCAATCGGGCAATAGGGAATTTCAAATTTTGGCAGGTAAATAGTTGGGAGCGATCGTCGCCCTGGGGAAGTAAACCCATTAATTTCGTAAAGTATTCCTGAGCGGTAGGTGTTCCGATCCCAGCATCTACCGCTTGGTGAAGATACACCTCCCCTAATTGTTCAGTCGTAGCGTCGAGAACTTCGGCTTCATTTCCAATATAGATCTTTCGGGCGGATTTGTTAACAATGTGCGCCCAGAGTTTGATAGCCTCGGTTCTATCAGCATCAGATCTCGGGTCGTAGTACAGAACACGCGCAAGGAAGTGATTAAGCCATGCAATGATATATGGGATTATCCCTGCAGTGTTTTCTGGTGCCAGTGCGTCCTGGATCCCCTCACGAATGACATCCATACGATCACAAGCTCTCCCGGCGTCAATCAATCTCGTGAAGTATTCATCCTTATTTGCGTATTGATGATGCATGGCCGCGAGGCGGTTTTGGCCCTTGCTGTTTTTCTTACCTCTCAAGTCCTGGAGAGTTTCAATCATTTCTGAATATTTCTCTTGCTTTTCAAGCAGCTCCAAAGTCCAATAGATTGGTGCATACTGATCCATATTGTGCGCGTGAATTTCCTGAAATGCGGTTGTAGCTTTGTCATACTCCCCGATGTCAGTATTCCAAACTCCGTAGAATGCAAGAACTTCAAGATGAAACTTTTCTTCGTTTTCTTTCCTCAGTGCTTCGTCATTCCGGAACCTTTCGATGACAGGAATTATCAATTCAAGCGATACCAGTGTATCATCCTTTTCCCAGCATGACTGTGCTTGGGTCAAAGAGGAGCGCCAGCTGGATGAATCTAGATCTCGAGAAATGATGCATCTCTCAATCGATTCATCAAAGAAGCTGAAAGTCTGAAGGGTAATTCCCATTTGTTCCTGCCAAAGTGAATCTGGGGATGAGATATCCAGCTCAGACTTTGCCCATTTTTCCACATCGTAGATTTGCTCTAATGTGGGTGACACATCTGCCGTAATTCTCTTCCCTTCCCCCTTACGTTCCTTAATCTATACATACCTAGAGGTCAGCCTACACCAAAAAAATCATCATCGGGGCATCTGTAGAACATGCTAACCTTAGTGACATATCCAAGCAACCACAAAAAGATCTCCTTTGGCTTCCAAACCACAGTTTGCAACCATTTCTTTGCAATATATTTTGCACTATGGCAAAGTAGGTCATCAGCCGGATTGGTATTGGAGATTAGCCCGTTTACCCATTCCTTCATCTCAGGAGAAAGATTCCTAGTCACTGCAGAGTCCTTGAACCATTTCAAAACTGTGTTAACATGTCTGTCGTGATACGCCCACCAACTGCGTTGAAACATCCGGTCATCGATCCACCATTTTTTAAGATATGCTTCGTCCGTGAAGTGCTTGATAAGGAGTGAGCCAATTTTGGTTTTGGGCTCTGGATGCGTAAGTGCAAGATCAACTTCACTTAGATGGTTCTGGAAGAAATAGAAATGGGAATGTCTGAGCATCTCTAGTTCCTCGCCCCGCTCACTCTCAACAGCTTCCATGCCAACGATGATGTTGTGGATTTTCAGGGTCTCCATATTCACGCGGATTGAAGCAGCTTTGGCTCCGAGCTTTGACTTAAAAAATTCCTCAAACCCGAATTTATCGAACAATTCTTTATCGCAGACACTGTTGAGAAACCTTTTAACGATTGACACCTCAGCCTCATGTAGCTCGGTTTTAGTAATCGCTTCATTTGTTGCCTGTTTTGTCTGCTTCTTAAAGTACTCGAGGATTGCCTTGGAGCTGAGTAACACCGTATCATACTCTGCTATTTCAAGTAGAGAAGAGTACTTGCTCCGTATTTGTTCTTCCAGTGGCATAAGGGAGCTCTCGCCGTTCTTAACCACAAGAACGCCCTCAAGGGTTTTTAGTAACGGCGGGCGCTTTGCGTCCATTACCCAGCCGAGTAACTCCACAAGATCCTGAATATCTTCGTGTCCGAGGGTGCGATTCAGCCGATCAATTTCACGGCCGATGGTTGCCTCTCGATCCTCTCCAGCGTGCTCCAGAACCTCTTGAATCTCCTTCTTCCTCCGTTTCTTACTGATTTCGGTTAACAGATAATTTAGCTGAAAGTAGTCACCTTGGCTGCCTTTTGTGAGACCGGCCTTGACTAGATCTCTTAGCTCCACGATCTCTGGCTTCTCCTTATTTTTCAAAATTTCCATGCCATCCATTTTCATTTCGATGAATTTCTCAATGTCCTCCTTATTTCGGACTCCAAGCTCAATCGTGGAGAGCGAAACGCCAGGTGCTGTTTCAGCTTCAGCGAAGATGGTGGGCCTCCCAGTTATAAACAGTCTGACGGTCATCAGACCACTTTCATTCGCCATCAGCGATATGTCACGGAAAACTTCAACCAATGGCTTTCCAATTTCGCTATCCAACTCTTCGATACCGTCCAGGACGATGTAAAAAACAGCATTAGTCTTCGGAGAGAAGTTGACCACAAGCTGTTTCCAGAGCTCTAGGGAGTTGCCAAACTCTTCCGGTTTATCGCATGCGGAGGCGACATTCTTTTGATAAACGGCATCATTCTGTGTGAGTTGCCAAATTATCGACCTTAACGCAGTGTTGACAGATTTTTCCGTAGAATTAAAGGTATTACCCCCGAAGAAATAGTACGCCACAGACATCCGTGTGTTTTGATTTCCGGGTGGGTAAAGTCGATAAAGGTACCTGATCGCAGCAGAAGATAGATAGCTCTTTCCATATCCCTCCTTCGCTTTGAGGCCAATGATAGGTGCAGCTTTTGCCTCCGAGTCTGCCCAGGCTGAAAACTGCGGATCGTTAAGAAGCCACTGGCCCGTACCCGGAACTATGTTACTCACATATTCTTCCTGGTGCGATCTCCATACTTCTTTGTCAATCTTCAGGGCTGCCTTTATCTTTTCGCGTCGCTGTCTGGTTAGCCCGTCCTGGTCTCTGCGTTTTTCAGCAAGGTCATGTCTCTCTAGGAGGGAAGACACGTTATCCATCTGCCCGTCGATGTTTTCTAGTTTTGAATCCACGGTTTCCAGCGACGATTTGACGTCAGAAAAGCCAGCGGTGATGTTTCCTTCGTTGATCTTGGCTGACTCCAGAATCAATGCAATGCTCATCTTAGTCTCATTTTGTACTAGGGTTTCAAGTTTGCTGAGTTCTGCTGAAACACCCTTATCGCTCCCAAAGCTGAACACTTCAAGGGCCAATAGGACCTTTGAGTGTTTAGAGAGCTTGATGGATAGTGCACAAATGCGCACAAAACTCCGCAGCAGGTCATGGATAATTCTTCTCAGGTGCGCGTCAATTTTGATCCCGACTACTTTTGCTCTTGCATAAATTTGGAATCTATCCAAGAAGGTGGAAATGCGCTCGAATAGTTCCGAAAGACCATCAAAAATTTTGGAATATTTTTGCGAGGCTGTTATCAACATGCTAACAGCACTGAAGCAAAGGTTTGATGGTCCGAAAAACTATAACAAAATATTAATACGAATCAGGGTGCAAGGGGAAAGGACGATTGTCACTTACGTTCGAAGCAATAGAAGCAGCAAACGACCCCAAGGTTTGAATACAAACAAGTGTCTTATCCACAGCATTTCTCACTCTTGCGTATCTAGCATTAGTTTTCGCGTCTGATTCTTTTTTCTGTTGAAGGTCTGCAAGGACATCTTCCACCGTAAGTTGCTTCAGTTCTTTTGTGCTGTTCCCACTCAAGTTCTGAAATTCAATCTCGGTCTCTCTCCACATCTGATCGATGTCGACATCGTCGGCGGACTCGGGCCCAGACATCCTCAGGTACTCCGTACCGATATGTGGGAAAGCACAAGTGGTTTGCTCTCTCGCACGGTAAACAATTTATCAATACGCTGAAGAAAGCAGACAATTGAAATAGTGGACTTTATGCAAAACCCCTCAGGGGCGAGCCTCATCACCTTTAACCTGCTGTTTGTTTTTGAAGGATGAATAGGGTTCACATTGACCAGTTGGTGTCCAGCCTAGCTGTGGGGCGTGAAGGATGGCAGTCCGAACCCTGTCAAGCTAGCAAGGATCCTGCATGATAGAGCCGATGCAAGGCTGGGAGGAGTTATGTCCCGTCCATCGGGTCGTCCGATCTTCTCATCGACATGACCCTGACACAGAGGGCGGCCGTGTACCGGACGAAGTACTCGTAGAAACAAAAATAAATAAAGGCCGGAGGTGGTTACTGGTACCGACTAGCCGCCGCGGGTGGTCAGACATGCCGACCCGCCGGTCCACTGCATATGCGGAGTTACTGCGTGTATACGGAGACGACATGAGGGCAGATGTCCAGGTGCTGACATGAATCACAGTTTCGGTTGAGGTTACGGAGTACTCTGTTATTCGATGGTCACACTCTCCCTACTGCAAGTAATTATCCATATCCGTTCATGGAATACGCCGAGGGAGAGAGCTACTCTCCCGCAACATTCGAATCTATGAGAGGCTGGGTAGTACTTTCGACGCTCGTCAGGCTGAGATGGAAAAGACGTTCGACTATGACAAACATATGGTCAGGAGTCTACATCCAAGATTAAAGTAGAATTAGTGAAAATAAAAGGCGTACCTGTGATATCCGAGAAACCCAGAACAGCAATCCCAGTTGGAATGCTGGATACGTTGCGGTTTCCAGAAGAATCAAACTGCACAACATATGTCAAAGAATTGAATTTGGGGCCCGTTCCTAATGAGAGAGACTCGAAAAAATCCTCTGCTACTAAAAATCGTTCACTATGCGTTAGTGGATAACTTTTATGTGTCTAGGAAGAAGAATGATCCCCCTACATTCCTGGCTAACGATCGAGTAGCTATCTCTACTTATGATAGTCAGACGACAGCGTTGTGTTTCAGTGTTCTGAAGGATCGAGATCTCTGCGTCTTCGATATGCAGTGTTTCCGTATGGACATCGTATGCTTGTCTAGTACATCTTGTTAGCTCAGCACAAGCCTAAATACATATCCGAAAAGGGACTTACATTGTCCAGAGCCTTCTCTCTAGAGCTCGAGGGAATTTGAGACTCATAACGAAGAGATCCAATTGCATATCCTTCACCTTGCTTTTAAAGTTGGAAAGGTCTGCATTGCCATGATATTTCTTAGTCCGCAGAGCATCTTGAGGGAGAAAGAATTGAAGAAGGGGGATATACTGGCAATATCCTTGAAACAGATTGTCACCTCTATGTCAGTGGTTGGATGGGCCTCGTCGCTTGCAGTATAGCCTGTACAATCAACCTGCTCGAAAACCAGAGCCTTACAACTAGTGTCAAGATGCCACTTCGTGTCCGGTGTTACTGCTCCTAAGGTGTTAGCAGTAATCCATTCAAACACGGTGGTTAGTTAGTGGCGGAATAACAAACAGTGTAGTCGAGTCTGAACAATATCGGTAGTCTCCAGGGTCGCAGCATAATACAGCACTATCTCAGCGCGTTCGTCAAATTGAAACGATGTACCCATGGTATCCTCGCTTTCCATGAGACTGTCGAGGTCCGTGTCCCTATAATGCAGAATTTGGACGCTTTCAACTGGCTCCCTTTCATAGGAGCGTCCCCCAGAAGCGGTGGATTTAAAGGTCACCGAGTTGATTGATCCTTTGAGTGATCGTGTATCTCTAGCACAGCATGATATCTCAGTGTTCCGATCCGCTTGTTCATACTAGGCATATATATGGGGAGACTCACGCTATCACGTTGAGAATATGAGCTTGTTGAGAACCTGCTGGTCCAGAGGCAGCGAAACACAGTACTGTCCCTGGCCCCTGCAGGATCATCTGCTTAGCCTGGCTAATTGTGAGTCTATCCAGCAACATTTCTTCGATATATGCCATTTCTAGCATTTCATGTTAGCTAGCAGGCTCCAAGAACAGCTAAGCCAGTTGCACAAACCTGACCGCGGCACTCGTTTGATATATAGAGACTTGAGGGCACTCGTCATCCGATCTATCGCTTTATACAGCATCAAGATCCGTTCATTTCCCGCTAATCTCGTGCATATACTAAAACGCGATACTAGATTTGCCTCCAGTGAGTAAACCGGCTTGTTCTGCACTCCCCACGAGGACGTATTTAGACACAAGAAAAGGGCTTACATGCGAAAGCAGCGACTTCCGCTCTATGGGAACGCTGGCCATCCGATGACGTCGAGCATCGACATGCAAACAATTCATGATGTGACGTCGATTCTCGGTGTGCTAGGAAATCAGGATTAAGAACAGCGTGTGGACAGACAAGTCGACTTTCCGTCTCGCCGTCCGCGTGAAGTTCAAAGTCGAGCTCAGAGGCCTTTCCTTCGCGTTTCTTCAAGTTTTGATTCTGCAAGCTGAGGGAAGAATCCTTCAAGTTTTCCGTGAACCAGACGTGGATTTCACGAAGCATGGAGTCAATATCGTTGACCCGGGCCTCAATTCTTCCGGTTTGGGAGCTTTTCTTCAATCAGTCGGACATCTTTTCTCATTCAGTGACCGGCTACGGGACATACTTCACGATAACACCAAGCAGGAGGTTCAAGCTGTTCGTGTGAACTGTCAAGTTGCTGCGAAGAGTCGCCAGGTCGCCCCCTTCTGTCGTCCACCATATCGACTTCCAAGCATGCTTTACGTTGTCGTTCCATCTCTTGAATCTGGCCTGCTCGGGACCCTGCTCTCTCGGCCTGCCAATACTCCCGTACTTTTGGACGATAGTCTCGAGATGATTCAGAGTCTGCTCGCAGCTCCTAAGTACATGGGCAAGGACGTCGTCGTCTTCACCCTCTTTGGCACGGCCCTGGGGTTGCCCTGAGGAGTCTACTCGCACGCTGATGGACCCGTCGTTACTGGCAGTTTTAAAAGCCTGCAAGGCAGCACTGAGGGAGTAGAGCTGATTCTCGACCTCACGGAATTCCGCTGGTGCTGACTTGCGTCCCTTGGTGAAAGCTCTCCCCAGTTTAAATGCCAGATTGCCCAGCAGATACGCATCGCCGAAGCTGATTGGGGATGCCATGGCAGTAATAGAAGACTAGAAGCTAACTCCCCTGGTGGATGGTCTTTGAGGTGCTTGTACCCTTTCCCTAGCGAGATGAAATGCAAGTTGTCCGGCTTTCAAGAGGTGGATGACTATCTCTTGCAAGCCTTGCCTTGGACTTTTCGCCGAGATGCAAACTTATGACACCAACCAGAGGCAACACGAGGGGGAACATGCCCAGACACGGCCGCAGCCTGCATATTGAACGAACAACCAACGAGGGGTTGTTTTCTCGCTCAGCCTCATTTCTGACTGACATGGATAGTAAGCATGCCTATATAGCGTGCCTGCTTCGGCCGTCTCATCCTGAAAACTTTCATTCTTCCAGTATCCCATACTGTGTTCAGAATACAGCATCCTCGGAAGGCCGCTTAAAATAAAAAGACAATGCAGTCCGTCGTGTCGGCAACTGGCATTCTCTTTGATGATGTGGAACCTCCGGATCCCTACGCGAAAAGATCCTGGATTACTCTCCCCTTCAAGGCCAAAGAAGAAAATTTTGGCCTACGAGCGCACCAAGTGGAGCATTGGAGTCAACCTCACAGAGGTCAACGGGTTCCAGCACCGTTCCCATCACAGACACATCTACCTCCACAGCAGCCATTTATACCACCGCAACGACAAGCATTGCTCCCATCGTCGTCGACTACAGTGACGGTTCAGATTATCCAGGACATTGCAAGAGCTAATATTACCCAACTCTTCAACAATGATACCCCTATCATTATCCGTAGTGGAAAGTACCAATTTCCCCTACCTTTCGGATCAAGCGTTGTGGCTTTCAAATGCAGAATTGGCGAAGACCGGGTTCTTGATGGCCAGGTTAAACCCAGATCTACTGCTCGAGCTGAGTTTGACCACGCAGTTCATGACGGCCGCACCGCCGGACTTGTTGAGCAGAACACTTCAGAGATATTCACCACCCAGATTGGCAATATCCCTGCGAATACACAAGTAACGGCAGAGCTATCGTTCATCTTCTTCCTAAAGCACAACTTTTCACAGGGCTCTTCCACAACCACCCTCACCATTCCGACGTACATCGCGCCTCGATATGGAAGTCCTGATTTTGAACCCAGCGATCTTATACCAGCACCAGACCAAGCACTGGCTATTAGCTTGGAGATTCTTAATGGAGACAAGATTGCTAAAATTGAGAGTGACACCCATAACGTTACGGTCACGAGGGTAGCTGGCGAGCAATCCTTCCAACGCTGGGCCGACTTCATCGACCGTGATACGACTACTCAATCGTCATGCTGCGCCAATGTAAAGCTGTCAACAGGCTATACCTGCTTAGACAAGGATTTTGTCCTCCGCATCTTCACACAACCTCCCGAGGGTACAGAGTCACCCCGCGCCAGTTTGGAAACACATCCATTGATCGAAGGGCACTCGGCCTTGATGGTTGAAATCCCTCCCGGATTTATGCTTCAGAGCCAGACGCCTGTACATGATAGGGAGGTAATATTTCTTGCTGACCAGTCCGGGTCTATGCACGACAAGAATACCGGCCTTATTTCCTCCGTGCAGTTCTTTTTGCGGAGCCTTCCTTTGTCCATCCACTTCAACATCTGCTGTTTTGGTTCGACATATAAGTTATTATGGCCACGGTCCAAGATGTATGACGACGCAACGTTGAATGAGGCTATTTCTTATGTCTCCCTCTTCTCGCATGATATGGGAGGCACCGATCTGCTCCCGGCTCTAGAATACGTTGTACAGCAGCAGAGACATCGCTACCTTGACATCGTTGTTCTTACTGATGGAGAAGTTTGGAGATTAACTGAGACTATTGAGTTTGTGAAATCTACGCGCAAATCGTCAGAGAGCTCCGTTCGATTTTTTACTCTTGGTATCGGTAATGCTGTCTCCCATGCGCTGATTGAGGGAATTGCAAGTGCCGGAGGTGGGTATGCAGAAGTTATCCCCGCTGCTAGAACCAATGGCTGGGAGGATCGTGTGGTGGCGGTGCTAAAGGCTGCGTTGACCGGTCATGCGGGCCCCCTGAGTATCGAGGTGAAGGACTTGAATATTCAATACGGGGGTAAGAATGCCTTGACATGACCGATTTGTGCCTAGAGGCTAACAGCTTGTAGGGAGCGACGATTTCATATCACGGCCCACTGTTCAGATGTCACCTCCAGATATATCGACCTTGAGTCCCTTTCTGTGGAATCGCGTCTTTATTTTGGCCGAGAATAGCCAACTAAGCGCCCATTCAGTAATCAATATAAAGACCAGGGACTTCCGCGGGCAGGAAAATGCCACGGCGTTGCCAGTAACGGCTCTTCACAACCGAGATTCTCTCCTCCACAAGTTCGCTGCCAGATCCCTCATCAGTGACCTTGAAATCGGAAATAGTTGGATTCAGAGAGATAACCGCATCATGGGGAACTCATCACTGTGGACAAGAAAGGAAGGCGAAAGATTGGGCTGTCAGTGGTCGTTGGTATCCAAATGGACAAGTTTTGTTGCCATAGAGACTGCGCCGAGTTCCCCACTAGAACAGCCATCATCGAGCAGTACAGTCGTTCCCTCTATCAAGCAAGTTGACGGAGACGACCTAGGCTTACTCCGCCCGAGAGGTAGAATGCGGGAGGTACTTCAAAAGCTCTCCGGCTCGATTCCACCCATTCATCAAAACAATGACATGTCCGACCACGCAATTCCCAACGCACCCAAGATGGAGAACTGTGATCACCAAGGCTGTATCGTCGATGTGCGTAGTAGAGGAGCTCATGGACTTCAACCTATTAGTGCCCACGGAACGAGCATGGGTTATGAGCATAGTAGTATGCTTGACTCGACGGGTCTCCCAGAGTTCATCCATCTCGGGTGTTCTGATTCCAGTGGTGAGGATGGTGAAGAATGTTGGGGACTTTCAACCCTTGGCCCAGGAGGAACAGAAATGGCAAATGAAACTTGCGTGGACGGCCCCGACGGTGAAGATACTCTTGTCCTTAGATCCTTATCGCCGCCTTCCATTGATCTCAGCCAACTTCGCAATTCGCCGCCCGTCAGTTCACAACCCCAGTCTCTTCAAGCCTACCCACCGCCTTCTGTGGATATGGCACAAGGCGCCGATCCGCCCGTCAGGAACTCGCTGAAGTCACGTTTCACTTTTAAATTGTTTAGAAAGTCGCGATCCCAAATACCCTACGCGGAGGCCAGTTCAACGCCTCACTTCGACCGTGACTTGTCCCCAGCCAAGGATGATGAAGACGTCGCGGCGGGTGAGGCCTTCGTTCGTCGTATCGTGTCCTTTCAAAGGGCTGATGGGTGTTTCAAGTTCCCTTCCCTGCGCACTGCTAAAAAGCATCTCGGGCCAGAACTATTTGTAATCATTGATCGCTGGATAAAAAAGAAGAAAATTGATGCTGATGTAGCCGTGACAATGGCTATTGTACTCTTGTTAGAGGAGAGATTCCACAGTTGCAAGGGCCTGTGGCTCCTGATTGTTAGCAAAGCCAAGAGTAATATACGCTCACACGGGGGTGCTCTAAGCAGAGAGGTCAGATATTTACAAGATGGGTCGGCCGCAAGACGTGATATACGAGAGATTAAGAAGCTACCGTTGGAAGAGGAGGATGATGATGATGGGGAGGAGGAGAAGGAGGAGGAGGAGGAGAAGGAGAAGAGGATGAAAAGGAGAAGGAGAAGGAGAAGGAGAAGGAGAAGAGAATGAAAAGGAGCGTATAGGAGACGTCCTTCCACCCACTCACAATGACTCCGTTATTGACATGCTGGGCCATGATAGATGGTAGTAAGGCAGTCCGTGTTCTCGGGAACTAACTTGTTTACTTTCCCCTATTACCCCCGTCCCTTCAGGAACGTATATCCTTTTCTAGAAAACATCTATTGAGTCAGATAACAGCCTCATTTCATATGAATGATAAGAGTATATTGAGATTGTAATCACACCAACAATCGACCACCGTTACTATGAATAACAGAACCTGTAACAAACTTGTCCTTCATCAAATAGAGATAAGCCTCTGCAAGGTCTTCCGGCGTCCCCAATGACCCCGTAGTCGACTCAGCCTTGTATTTCTCAGAGATAGGCCCAATATCTCCAAACGAACCCCATCTCTCTGTAACCACGCCGCCTGGAGAGACGAGGTTAACCCTCACCGGCTTCAGGGTAACTGCCAGACCTCGAGAAAGCCCTTCCATCGCGCCGCCGAGTCCAGCTAAGATCTCCCGACCATGTCCGGGCTTGTAGGTGCTGGCGCCGCCGGTATATGTAAGAGACGACGACGGGCTTGGTCGAAGGTACTTGGATGCTTGCTTCGCAACCAGCGTGCCACCGAAGAATATGACGGAAAAGGACTCGTCAATGACGCTGCTTTTCATCTCGGCCAGCGGTGTTGATGCAAGCGAACCTGCAGCCGTGAAGACGATGTGATCGATGGAGCCAGGGGCCGTGGGACCAGCGTTGGCGGCAAGGTCAAGGGCTTTCTTGATCTCGGGCTCAGCATCGTCTTTCTTCGACAGATCACACACGCTGCTGGTGATGTGCTCGCTGCGATCAGGGTATCTGGCCAATATCCGGGACTGGGCATCTGCCAGCTTCTGCTCGTTGGAGCTCACGATGGTCACAAAGGCGCCATGCTCGATCGCAGCCTCAGCCACGCAGAAACCGATGCCCGAGGAACCGCCGAATACGACGACGCGGGCGTTGGCCAGTTTCGACAGGTATTTGGCATTTGGAGCAGCCATCACCTGGTCAACGAAGGAAGACATGTTTGAGAGGCGAGGATATTAGGAATTGAGATGACCTTCAAGGTGAATAGATCGATTTCTTCTGCTGTTATTGGTATCTCGAGCCAGCATCTCGGATTTTGTCAACCGCAATTATATACAACTAGTTCGTCCGACCAACGGACGAAACATATACCATCTCGCCCAATTGCTCGGATGCCCCTGTTTGCGAAAATATTTGCTGAAATGCCCCTCCTCCACACTGCCTAACTATATAGAGTAAGACTTCTGTATTTAGGATTAGTCACTACGTTTTCTATAGGTAATCCTACAATAAAATATAATTATCCTACCCCTTAGAAGCCTACAGTTCCTAGGGATTAGGGAGGATATGTAATTAGGATGGTTAGGGTTAGTTAAGGCCTAGAGAGTGAGCTTTAGGGGGGGATGGGAGTACTTAAAGAAGCAGGCCTTAGGG
>JANTQJ010000280.1:0-19506 GCA_032989685.1 Arthroderma sp. PD_2
AGACATGCACGAAGCCGACAGCTACTTCAACCCCGGCCAGCAGCAGCAGCCGGGGACGAGCTACCAGCCACCGCCGTACCAGCAAGCACCGCCGCAAGCGCAGCAGCAGCAGCAGCAGTACATCCCTCAGCAAGCGTATGGCGAACTCGACGAGAAGCCGACGTTTGAGCAGAAGTTCAAGATCGAGAAGCCGAAATGGAACGACCTCTGGGCGGGAATTCTGGTATGTAACTGACTATCCAGACGCTGATCAGGTAACTATCATTATAACTAACTGACTGACAGTTCCTCGCCTTCTGCGCCGGCTTCGTCGCGGTGTCGGCCATCGCGCTCCAGGGCTATGCGTCGACGAGAAACCTCCAGGGCGGCGGCATCTACGACGGGGCGAATAACTTCACGCTCAACACGAGCACGATCATCCTCTTCGCCTTCGTCGCCGCCGTCGCCGTCGTGCTCGGGTACAGCTACGTCTGGCTCGCGCGACTCTTCCCCAAGCAGTTCATCTGGGTGACGGGCATCCTCAACATCTGCTGGGCCATCGGGACGGCCATCTTCTACCTATACAAACGGTACTGGAGCGCGGGCATCGTCTTCCTCATCTTCGGCCTCTTCCTCGCCTTCTGCTTCTACACATGGATCAGCCGGATTCCGTTCTCGGCCTTGATGCTCAGGACGGCCGTGGACGTCAGCAAGAAGTACGGCCACGTCTACATGGTCAGTCTCGTCGGCGGGTTGATCGCGACGGCGTTTGGGGCCTATTACTCGATCACCCTGGTCGCCATACACGATAAGTTCCAGCCGTCCAGTAACAACCCTTCCTGCAGCAGCGGTCAAGGCTGTGGTCGCGGCAAGGTGATTGGGCTGATTGTCTTTGTCACTTTTACCATGTACTGGATCTCCGAGTGGCTCAAGAACACAATTCACACCGTCATTGCCGGCGTCTATGGCTCCTGGTATTTCTTCCCGCACTACCCGCCCCGTGGTGCAACGCGGGGAGCGACCAAGAGGGCGCTGACCACCAGCTTCGGCTCCATCTGCTTTGGGAGCTTGTTGGTCGCCATCATACAGTTCCTGAGGCACCTGTGCTCGATCGCCAGGAGCCAGTCAATGCAGGAAGGGGGTGTCGGAGGCGTCATTGGTTACGTCGTCTTTTGTATCCTGGGATGTTTCATTAGTATCCTGCAATGGCTTGCCGAGTTCTTCAACCGCTATGCCTTCTGCCACATCGCGCTGTACGGCAAGGCGTACATTCCCGCGGCCAAGGATACGTGGAAGATGATCAAGGACCGTGGCTTCGACGCCCTGATCAATGTAAGTACATGCATAGTTCTCTCTTCTAAAGCGTTTACTAACTTACCTAGGACTGCTTGATTGGGCCCGTCCTCTCTTTCGGTGCTCTCTTCATCGGATATGCGTGCGCCCTTCTGGCGTACCTGTATCTGCTCTTCACCGACCCGCCTTACAACAGCGACGGGGGATACACTCCGTTCGTCGTGGCGTTCTCGTTCCTCATCGGTTTCCAGATCGCGAACATCTTCACGACACCCTTGTCCAGTGGCATCGAGGCCATCTTTGTGGCTGCAGGCTGGGACCCGCAAGTTATGTACCACGAGCATCCCGAGCTATATCAAGAGATGGTCAAGGTCTATCCCAGGGTGCAGCAAATGATCAGACCATGAGTGCTCAATCATCGAGATTGTGTGAGGACAAAACCACGACATCAAATGAAGTAATAAGCGTTTATCGCTGCTATATAAATCAAATTATATGATCCCAGGGAGAATGACAGGTTACTGAGAATACGAGAACGCACTGCTGATTAATGGGTAAAGGGGAATTAAAGGGATAATAGGGACGACTCTTACTTGGCTACTTCTAATCTTTCGTTATAACACTATTGCTCTTGTCAAATTATCATCTACAGTTTGCTATAGATGCCTTAATATATCAGATATTTACATTCTATTCTATCCGGCGTCTGAATATAATATATTCCCTTCCGGCCACCACTTCACACCCCTTCTCACGAGCGAGTTCATCGTACATTTCGGCCTTCGATATGTGTAACGGGACCAAAGTACTTCTTGCGCGCCACAAATATAAAATGAATCCCCGAAATAATCAAAGTCGCAACGAAAAGCACAGGGGCCCAGTTCAACGTACTCGGCGTTATCACATAACCTATCGGCCAGAATGTCCAGAAGAACGCCCAAAAGGCATAACAGACGGCCGCCACGTTGATAGGGATGCCAAACTTGCCTAGAGAGAATGAAGCAGGCGGTAGTGTCTCCGGGTGCGCAATACGACGCCACAACATGCATCCAATACTGAGGCAGTAGCATTGAAGCAGTGCCACAGTTACGAGCGAGGTCATGGCGTAGAAGGCGATGGGGCTGCCGATGTAAATCAAGCTTAAGCAGGCGCTGATGGCGCTGGTGACGGCAATGGCGTTGAGAGGGACGCGGCGTTTCGTGTTGACCTTTGCCAGCCAGTTTGAGAATGGGAGGCCCTGGTCTCGCGCGAAGGCCCAGCTATCTCGAGTGACGGCGGCAAGATAGGTCATGTTTGAGCAGATGATGATGAAGAGGATGAGGGAGAGAAGCACTGTCATCCATTCGTTTGACATGGACTGTCGGAGAACGTGGACGATGGGGTACAGGGTGGGATCCGCGAGCGCTTCTTCAAGGTTGGGGAGATGATAGGCGACCGTGATGAATGAAGTGAGCGCCAGGAAGGAGTTCACCAGCCAGATACCAATCATCGCCTTTGGGACGGCTTTTGATGCATGTTTAACCTCCTCAGACATATGAGCAGCCTATAACAAGATAATTAGTCACGATCGGGAGGGCATAAGTTAGGACTTGATGTATGAAGACGCACCGTATCAACACCGATTTGGGTGAAGGTAGCAGTTTGCTGTCCAACGAACACTGCCAGGCCCGCGGCAGGCCAGCCTCCCTTGAATTCAAACCCGGTCCAAACTTGAGAAGATGTTGCGCGGGGCGCGTTCACCCAGATTGGAATGATAAACCCAAGGTAGACCAGGACATGTAGACTGAAAACCGCATTCTGCCACATGTGTAGGATCTTTGAGCCAAAAGTGTTTCCGACAAAGGCGATCACAACAGCCATCATGGCCAGAAGGGTTGTATGCCACTGCGGAAAAGTGTACTCGGCATCGTGAAGGGATATCAGAATCTGGATGATCGTGGCAGCAAGGAAGACGCCCGATGCATTTCCCGCCTGCCATGCAAGCGTAGAAGTCCAGCTATTGCTCGGATCAGCAAACAAATAATTGGGATGAGGAAGAGAGTTATATCCTACCCGGTGACATAGCTGAGGACTCGCTGGAGCCTTTCTGGAGCGAATTCGCTGACCCAATGGTACTGTGCTCCGGCGATGGGAGCCATACTCGCCATCTCCGCCATGCTGAGATAGATAGGGCAGAAGCCAGCAATATTCCACAGCATTGGATAGATCAACATGGGCCTACCACCGTTGGTCAAGCCCGCGGTGAGATTGAACACAGTGAATTCCCATGCAGCCGTGGCGACGGCTACGAACGAGGCCATCGACAAGAAGCGGAATTGGCGAACGAGCTGCTGCTCTTTTCCCATCCGCTGCATGCCCGCGGCGTCTGCAGCAGACGAATTGAAGCCATCACGGGAGTTCGACTCAGTGTCTGCGTCGGTACACGCAACGTCGAACTCGCCTTTGTCCTCTTGCGAACGAAGGGTCATCTCGGTGGAATCGAGTCCGTGGTTATGAGAGAGAGAACCCGCCATGATGCGAAATTAGAACTGGAAAAGAAGAGGAACAGGTGGTAGACGCCCCCAGGAGGTAGATAGTTGAAATACATCACCATCTGCCCTGGGGGGGAATCACTTGCGACTCCTCCTGGGCTACTCTGTACCGGCATATAGAATAGGGGGGTCAAGAAGGGCGGGAAGGAATGTCTGCCCCGGCCAGCAATCTATGCAGGTGCAGGCATATATGAGCAGCAGTTTCGATATTATCCCTCTTCGATCAAGGATCATATTGGTGAGAAAGACGGCATCTCGCAGCATTCGAGAACCAGAGTCGGATGCGTCGCTGCGAGAAGCACCAACCGGCCACCCTTGCGGCTTGGGGTATAATTTACGTAGATATCAATATCTACTCCGGGCCCTTTAGCCAGGGGCCCCAGCCACTGCTCGGGATCATGATTCGCTGTGCTAAGGGTGATGTCTTCGAGTCCCCCTTGCTCTATCTTTACCTAAAACTCGGCAAGGCCGCCCGTTAACCAACACATTGACAGGATAACGGTGATATTGATTCGTAGGCGGCTTGTCCTAGACTGGCGGCAGCACTGGGTACGGAGCTCGAATTCATAAACTGAAGCTGTCGCTATGTTCGATCGAGGCCAAACATGGCGACGGTTCAAGTCTCCTGAATTCACGGAGCTCCAGCGATGGCGGTGGATCGCGGTTCGTGGCTCAGCACCACAACGGCGTTATTCTTTGCCTGGGCGTTTCTCGCATGCGGCGTTCGAATGTGGGTGATCGGTGGAAGGAAACAGACATGGGGTCTCTCAGACACAGCTATCGTGAGCGCCGTGGTTCGTATTTGCCTATAGATGGAATTTGTACTCCAGTGCAGCAGGCTGATATACCAACAGATAATCGCAATTCTGCACGTTGCAATGAATTTTTGGGCCGTAAACAGCGGCTATGGACGTCCGCTTGTGGAGATTGAAGCCTCGCGCATGGAGACTGTCCAAAAGGTGCGTGGGTCTTTGGACTCGACTCTGTCCTTTGGCTTGTATATTGACTATGGCCTCCCTATCCGATGGCGTTGCGATCAGGCACTTTTTATAGGCCAGATATCCTATATCGGTTCCACCGGCTTGTCGAGAGTGTCCACAGCATTCTTCATTGGGCAGTTGACGCGCCATCCTCCTCGAATTCGAGTGGCACGCATTCTAGCCAGTGTAGCAGGCGGCTGGACTGTAGCCTCAATCCTTCTAGTTTCTTTACGAGGCGATCTCTCTCAGCCTTGGACTGTGCTGGATGGAGAACAATCGCTAGTAAGTTACCTTCCCTACTATAGATAGACGATATCTAACTTCTTATAGTTCTACAGATGGATTGCAGTCGAAGCCGGAGGACTCGCTACAGAGGTTGCAGTCTGGCTGCTTTCTCTCTATCTGATCTGGGGCCTTCAGATGAAGTGTCGGAAGCAAGTGTTGATACTTGTTGCCTTCGGCTGTCGCCTCTTGTATGTTCTCATGCTCCCCCGTCCCGTCCTGACAGTATTAACTATCAGAGGTGGAGGTTTGCCTAACTCGACTCCTAGCCTTATTCCTCTCATAGCAATGCGCCTCTATTACCTCTCGCCTGGTATGAACTTTGATCCTACTCTTACAAGCATAGTCCCTCATATTCTCATGGAGGCTGCTATGGACTATGGGCTGGCCGCTACCTCAGTTACCTCTCTGAAACCTCTCCTCAAGCCCTTCCATACCGGCGCGATTGTCAATAACGTCGGAAGTGGAGAATCCGGGGCATATTCTCAAACTCATCTAAGGGGACAGGGAATCTATATACTTACTCCGGTTTCAAAGCATTCAAGAGAGGTAAACTATACAGCTAGCTGCAATAGTAACTAGATAGGAGAGCCTTCTTGACTTAAAAGTTGGATTTAATCTGAGGGCGCTGTAGGATAGAGGATAGGCCTCCTCCACGGCGTGGAAAGGAGTAAAGGATGGACTACGGGGTTTTGCTTTCGATCTGCTTTTTGGAAATATGAACATCATTATTCATTATATACCTTTGTAGTATAAACATCATCTATTCCAAACTATTGTATTTTATATATCTTGCTATGCTTTCGGCTCCTTTCTATTCATGCTTTGTCCTCTGACATTTCTGAACTATATCCAGCCAGGCCCTTCTCCTTTGTGCGATGAAGATGTTTCTCCCCCTCGACAACTGGAAAATATGCAGGGACGAAGCTCGTTTAAAAGGTCGATTTATATATCATTGTTTAGCACGGCTAGAGTTATATAATTCTCCATATTTTATGTACAAAACAGGTCTACCTATATACAAGTGGGTGAAGAGGGTAGGATAACCCAGCGACGGGATAATCCTTCGCTCGAGTCGTATGCGAGCGTTCGATTATTTAGCAGCCAATGTAGATAGCTATTGAACACGGTTAGATAAGAGCATCAAGTCATAGGAGGGTAGAACTTACCATTGGCGAAGAGGGCATAGGAATCAGCGTTCTGGATGGCCTTGGAAGCCGGGAGTGCAGAGGCGCGACGGTAGCCGTAGCCGAGATCCTGAGTGGCTGGGGAAACAACAGCTGGGTTGTGGGTGAACTCGTGGAGGGTAGTAGTAGCCTGATCCTGAGCGTGGCAAGAGCGGGCAAGGGCTGGTAGGTCAGAGTAGTAAATTGGGCAATTGACAACAAGATTCTGAGATGGGAGAGTATAAGCAAGGACGCCGTGGTGGCAGCCGCCCATGCTATCATTGCAGTAGTAGGTAGTACCGCCGGAGGTCTTAGAGCTAGACTCGCGGGCAACGGATTCGAAACGGCTAGCGATAGTATGGACGGTGCGGCGATCAGTGGCCTTAAAGTACTCCTTGACCTTTCGTGGGTTGCTTTGGGCAGCGCGAGCTGCGGCTTGAGCGAGACGGGCAGAGTTAGATAGAGCGGTTTCCAGGACCCGGAGCTGACTTCCGTGGCAGCTCCGGGTGTTAATTCCAGTGCGTTTATCGATAGATCCGGATGATGGAATCTTGCCCATAGCCTGCTCGACAGCAGCGGCCTTCTTTCCATCAACTTCCATGGTGATTTCGTTGGATTCGTACAAAGTGTGTCCGGTAATGGTGGTTCCATGCTCCTCAGCAGTAGGGACGGTTCCATGGGCCATAACAGTGATCTTTCCACCCTTGCTCAGATCATGGGTAGCAGCGAGATCGAACGAATGCTCAACGCTGGCCTTGGGGCCAAGGCTGACGAAGTAATCAGCAGAGAGGTCAGAGGTCTTGTAGCGAGGGAGCATTCCGGTGAACTGGATCTCAGCACCTATTTACCATGTTAGAAAATACTACATAAAGAGGAAGTGATTTTTAATTCGCCGCCCGACTTACCGTCCTGGTAGACCATAACCTTGCGGGTTGCGTGCTCATCCATGATAGTGTTGAATCGCAACAAGTTCAAGGCACGGTCACCAGTGTTGGTGATGACAGCCTTGACCATGGAGTTACCAAAGGCGGATAGCTGAACATCAATCAGGGAGTGGTTCATGGCGACGGCCGGAATAGAGGCAGCAAGGGCCACGGGGGCGCCGATAGCGGCAAGGAAAGCAAGGAGTTGCATCTTGGGCTCAAAAGCGCAAAAGATAGAGGAAGAAATGGGATAAAAAAGAGAGTGAAAAGAAAAAGAGTGAAGGACTGTGAGGGTTGGCTGTTCTGGCTGTCCAAAAGAGATTCATCTTGGAGGTTCGAGCCTGGTTTATATACTTCTCAAACATGACAGAGCGTTGGCCGTTTTGTCGTATCCTGAAGAACGCCACACGGAGCCTTGCATGTTTACACTAAAGCTTGTATTAGACTCGCTTTAGTGATCCCCGGGGTCATATCATATGCAAAGTGCTATATGGCACGTAATGTAATGGGCCGATATAACTTTTGAGGGTATAATTCACTCTATAACGGTCCTTTTCACATATGCATGAACGACGATCGTTCCCAAACTAACTTCGCCGGGGGTTTATTAAAGTTCTCGGAAAAGGCTTACCTATGATAAGCAAATGCCGAGAGTGAATATCAGTTCTCCGATGCTGGCTCTAGAAGCCATAAATGATGATCTTATTCATGGACCAAGACCGAGCGAGCGGACGGTGTACAGAGACGTTCGTGAGGGCCAGCACGAAACACACAGGCTTGGCGATGCTTTGGCATACCACCTCAGGCGAGTCTCTCGAGAGGGTGAACAGGTATAAAAGCGTTAAACAGCTGGAACTACAGGAGATTCACCCCAGTTGCGAGGGAGCACGAGCTGTCCGAGAACAAAAGCCCGCCGTTGGAGAACGGTAAACTAGCCCTTCAGGGCGCCTTAATCCACCCGGACTTGAGACGCCGGCGTCTTTCTTACTTGTCAGGATACCCGAGGTCGCATATAATAGACATCTTCATATTCAGGCCCATGTGGTTAACTCGCTCTACGGCGAGTTAAGCATTATTCTTCAGCCAGTTACTCACCTTCTCCGCATCACTGGAGCCATGACTGTATATAAACATATATAGGGCGGGGACTAAGCATTGTTAGCGGAATATCTAGCCCACAGATCGACACAGGACAATACTACTCGAAAAGGAATGAGCTAACCAAATAAATAATTGCACCGATAGATCCTCCCACGCCCTTGATGACTAGTAGGGAGACAGAATCATGGAGAATTGTAGGCAAGCCATCTCCTGCCATCGCTCTCTCCAGTCGAACTTCAAGCCTCGTTATCTGTACCTGCCGATTCACCAACAAGACATACTGCAATCACTGGCCTATAATACCAGGAATGCTCCTTCAGTTAGCAGTCAGAAAAGCCTGGGGACACTGACCAACATTCCCCGTTCATCCTTGCCCTGGTAAATATAAGATTATTGGTTCACCTGCCGCGCATTCCGGACATCTGCCGGCATGGCAGCCGAAGCCAAGTTCAGGACCAGCAAACGATAATGCGCGCGTGGGGTATATGCCTCATCTTCACCGTAATTATCGCCAGATGTACTCTGTCTTCCGTAAGTATATGTGTATACGTAGGTTCGCCGTTTACCCTAAGACACGGGAGAGCAGCGTCGGAACGTTGCTCCCGCCTTCAAAGGCTCGGTATGTTCCGTAGTGCAATGGAGTGGTTCAAATCCTCCGTTCGGGCAGGTGAAACAATTGAAGAAAAAATCACTTTCCAAGCTCCTAATCAAAGTCCGGCTAGTTATAGGCTCATATAGCTTACCATAACCATGGCCTCTGTATGTTTTTGTATAAAGATACATGGCCTGATATCAGGTCGGAGACTTCAACGTCTCAACGCCAGGTATAGATAAGCGTTAGCGGACCGGCGTACTCCGTACTCCGAAGTGGTTCTGCATATCTGTATAAAGTAGCCGGCAGGTCACGTCTACCTTCTGGAGAAGACTGGTATCCGCCGATACTGCCACTTGTTGCTAATTGAAACACATATACCTCCGCTCTCCCCGGGCCCATAGCCGCCCATATCGAGTAGGAAAATAGCAGCGGGGCCAGAATATAGGGTATTCCAACCAAACATACTCCGTAAGGTCCAGTCGATTTCCTTGCGTTGGGCGACGGTATCACACCCACCAACAAACAACAACACAGCGTGCTATATCCGTATGTCTACACGCAGTCTTCAGAACGGTCTGAGGAGTAACGGGAGGTCACCGTCCCATCATCGCTAGCTTGAAGACGCTATCCGCCTATTCCACCTGCTGATATAAGTATGGTTTGAAGAATGTGGAGAGCAGGGATATGGTCGCTTGCGCGGCCCTCCGAGGCTGTGAGGCGGGTGTCATGCCATTTTCTCTCAGCATCATTTAGAATGCGGTGAAATAAAACTCAAGGGTTCAGGAAGCCTTTTATTCGAGTATGAATGTTCATTCCATATGAAATCTCGCTGAAGGTTGAGGACTTAAGAGGAGTTGAGACTGTTTAAAGAGTGTTGAAGTCGAAGGTTGCAACTAATTCAGTCGTCTTTGCTGACTAAGCGCTCGGAACGCAAGGAGGATTTTTTGGGGATTTCAGACTGACAACAAACAACTGACAAAGTCCTTTCCACAGATATATATCTCTAGAAAAGACTCCGCCTCGACGCGAGTGTCGATATTCTAAAGGGCTCACCACCCTGCTCTCGTCTACCTCTCTTACAATGCAAATTTCATCGAAGGTGCCAAAGAATCCAAAGGACTAGCCACCTAATCCTTACTCCCGTACTTTCTCGCACATAGCACTTCAACCGGGGAAACCTGCTGGAAACTTGAAAATATGCGTTGTGTCACCGCACAGTTCGTTTGCCATGAGGAAATACAAGCTAATTCACCTCGCAAGAAATTCCAGCAATTATGACACCTCAAGACCACTCGGACTGCCCTCATGTATGTCAAGGATTTAGAGTAGGTCAAAAACTCCGGCGATGGCGACGTGTTCGATACATCCTAGGAGAGGAAGCATCGAATTCTCTCCAGATCAGCGTAGTGTTTAGGGGTGGTCTCTTACGGACAGATCTATCCAGCGATAGCAGTTCATCGCTCGCTCATGGATGCCCAGTCTGCTACTCACGTCAAGACTGGGGAGACGGAAACAAACACCGACCACCCTGGACAGAATTCAACGAAAAGGTGTACTGGTCATAGCTGGCGCACCTATAAGTGTCTGTGATTTACTTTCGAATAAGTTCATGACCTCGTACAACGGGCTTGGGAACCCCTCAGAAGCCGCGTAAAGGACACTAAAAACAAAGCTAAGATAGTCGGAAACATGGAAACGTGCATGTAGGAGGAAATCACGAACTATTCACCCCGTGTATCCACACCCCAGAAACGCTGAAACTCCGAAGCCTCGAAGACAAGTCTGGGGAAGAGAGATTGGGCAGGACCGCGAGGCAACATCAGTCAATTCAAGATGCCCATGAGGCAAAAACAAAAAGGGCTACTCGTTTCATGATTCTAACGAAAACTCCGCGGATCATTATTATCAAGTAATATCGGAGAACAACAACTCGGAAAAGGAGCACTTGTTTTCATAAGCTATCAACAGAACTGAGGGAGGAAGAGAGGCTCTTTCATGATCCTTACCCATAAGTACGGAGTATATATTTATATGTGGATCGTCGACATCGCTGCGCCGAGCGGCTGGACCGAGGCGCTGGATCGACAAATGACTATAACGACTACATCAACAACTACATCTACGGAGTAGACATCACATCTATCACATCAACGACAACTCCAATAACTCTAGCAGCGGACTAGACACGGAAAATAGCCTTTCAGAAGAGTTAGGTCCATGGTTCCCCCTACGGGCATCTAACTGCAGCCAAACTCCTCCGCGCTACCCCTAGGCTTGGACCGCTATAGAGACACTTTCTTTACTAACATTCTGACCTTTTTAGTACGGATTAAAGTTGCTCTCTCATGATAATGATGTTTGAAAGGGTCTTAAAACGTTAGTAAATGCATGTATAAATAGACTACATGGTCTTGTAGTGGAGAGAATTGGCCTGGCGTGTATATCTACCCTGTTTGGCCAGCCAGAAACTTCAGATGGAGAGATAAGGTAGATGCATTCCTCACAACCCTGGCCATGCCTAGGCTGACCCGAGAAATACTCACGGATAAGCGGGCGCCGACTCCAACGAAACAACCGATGGCAAGTTGTTGGGATTAACGCGGGCTCTTCATCGTTATAGCAAGGATGTCTATATATAGCGAAAAGAGAGATACATCGCCCGGATATTTCTACCATGAGCGTACAGAGTAATGGAAGAGAAAACATTTATCAGGCGCGTACCCCACAGAATAAATTATCCTTCACCTATCTTTACCAACGAGAACTAAACAACATGGTTATCTCTATAAACGGCTCGGGCAAGACAATTAATAGGGGATGAGATGACCAAAGAGAGCTTCCCCGCGATGTCATAACCTGGTCATATATTTATATATTTTCAACCAAACTACTCCGTACAGGCTAGCATTATAAAGCTTGTGCTAGGAGAATAACAGCACTTGGCAGCCCTTTTGTCGAGAGCATCGCATGGCAGCCATGGACATCGTGGATTTTCTCGCTGGGATAGCCCTTCGTACCGACTTTCACCACCGACTTTCACCACCAACTGCACGAAAAGATCGCGAAGGCGACTTTTGATCGATCGACTTCTAGGATTTTTCCTCGGGGCCTTGGCAGGGCAAATATAAACTTATCCACATCTCTTAGTTCGTTACAAACTCCTTTTCTTTTGCTTTTTTTTCACGGAGTTCGGAGTTATGATTTCTCGCTCTCTCGAAGGCGCATAAACCACCCCCTTATGCAGGTACAAAACAGAATACGAAGTGAAGTCGCAATTTTGAGGACTCTCTCTGAGTGGCTCGCTAACCTCCGTTGCCTCCAACCATGCTGACCGTTTGAACAGGGTCGAGACTTTCCCTTGCTTTGGCATGCAGGTCCTCCTTAACCGAGGGAGTTTCAGTCCTGCTGGCATCCGATATGGAGCCCAGGTTGGATCGAAAGAGGAATGTAAAAACGACAGCAACCCCAGCTTCCGTGCCTGATCATCTCTCTGATGCAGAGCGGTTTTTCTGGCTTCGATGTTTCATCGTGCTTCCTGTTACATCGCCCTGGAGGGCGACTTGACGCTTCGTTTAGGGTATATTGTTCTGCTCGCTGGGGTTCACCATCCCCCATGTCCGCTACGGTGAAGAGTCCCTGGCTTCGAAAAGATGTCACTAGCTTCTCAACCAAAACTCCAGATAAAAGGAAATCCCAATTTTTTGATCGGGTGGCTACTTATCGTACTTTGCGACCCCGATGGCGGCGGGACCTAGTGAGATGGGACGCACTAAGGGCGTTCTTTACGATCTTCGAATGATGTCAACGCCCCATAAAATGCATGAAATGTCTCGTTCGATGAAACGTCTCGGACTTTACGATCAACAAAACTAACTCCACTTTCTCTCGACTTTTGGGAGAGATTCTCGCTGTGTCAGTTCCTAACAAAATACTCAAAAATACTCAAAATATAACTCTATGCGGCGACATGCCTTGCGATAAAGAGTCCGGAGTCTGTGGTGGCAACCCTTTCTGCAGGCAGAGCTATCTCCCCCTGTCCTAGTTCTGTGACTAGTGATCATCACCACTGTGGACCAGGAACGAAAGTCTCTTCTTCTTCTTCTTCTCCATTCACTGGGCTCCGGGAGGTTAGCCGGCTGCCCTGTCCCCCTCTTCGTCCGGCCGAGATCTTCCATCTGGATCGATCGCAAGGAAGCACGTTCCGTTGACCTTCCACATTCAAGAAAAAACTGGCCCATAAGGAGACGATTGAGTTCTATTTGCAGTGATGTGATCCCCAACCCCCCTCCCATCTTCTTGGTACAAGCCGACTAGAGGAGCCGCAGGACGGTGGTAGGTTTGGTACCGAGTACGGAGTACGAGACTTGCCTTGCCAATTTTATGATCGACTTCCTGATAACTACCCTAAACTCCAGCGTGGTGGCCATTTAATGTGGTGGCCAAAGACCCAAGAGCCCGGTGAGGTGCTCCGTACGCTTACCAGGGCACACATATCCGAGTTTTTCGACCAGCATTCCCCTGACGTTAGTACGAAAGGGGTTGGTTTCCGAGCTTGGTCGACCGATCCAGACGGAGACAGAGATCTCTCTATCTCTGACATTCTTTGTATTCAAGCCTTGTCCGTTTGACAGGGCCCAGGGGGGGAGCAGTCTTGGATATAAAGTATCATGGCTCTCCCCCCCTCGATATACTCTTGACCTTTCTCTCTATACAAATGATTTAATACTGTTATAGATCCATCATCTATAGCATTCACATTCTTTTTAATACCCATACACTCTTTATTCCATTGACATTCGTTCATATCATACCAATTACCACACACTCTTTAATATTACTTCTTGAGTACATATTCACACCGGCATCATGCTGTGCCGACTTTACACACTCCTTATCGCAGTTGCGCTTGTCTGCTGCGTCGCAGCCATCCCACTACAACAGGAGCGGTCAATCGGTAAGCCATATCCCTGGCGACCATTTCCAGGTCATGGCCATCACCCTAGGCCCTGGCCTCATTACCCGAAACCACACTGGCCTCATTACCCCAAGCCACACTGGCCTCATTACCCCAAGCCGACTAAGAAGCCAGTGACCTCGACTGAACCGACCGTTGTCCCTACCGTTGTTCCAACCGTTGTTCCTACTGGCGTTCCTACCGCGGGCCCAACCATGGTTCCAACTGGTGTCCCAACTGGCATGCCAACCACCTTCCCGACAATTGTCCCAACTGGCTCGCCGACCGGGGTTCCTACTGGCATGCCCACGCAACCTGGCTCAATCCCCTATGGCACCATCATTGAGGACTGCACTGTCAAGGGCGATGTGGCCATCACCTTTGACGACGGCCCCTACAAGTTCACCAACGCTCTGCTGGATATTTTCGCAAAGAATGGCGCCCAGGGTACCTTCTTCGTCAACGCAATGAACTTCGCTCCCATCACCTCCTACAGCGACGTGATCAAGAGAATGTATAAGGAGGGACATCAGCTCGCCTCTCACACGTGAGTACTTCCCACAAAGGGCTGTGTCTTTTTGGAACTGAACGGCTAACATATCATCAGGTACTCTCATGCGGATTTGTCCAAGCTCAACCGTACCGGCATCATCACTGAAATGCAGAAGCTCGATGACATCCTTGCCCCTATCATCGACGGCAACCGACCAACCTACATGCGTGCACCATACTTCGCCTATAGCGACCTCGTTTTCAAGACTATGGCTGAGCTCAAGTACCACTTGGTCGCCGCTGCAGTTGATACTAAGGACTATGAGCACACCACACCCGAAGAGGTGCCGATCAGCGTGGAGAACTTCAAGAAGGGATTGGATGCCGGTGGTAGCATCGTCTTGTGCCATGACGTCCACCAGACAACCGTTGAGCTCCTGATGCAGCAATTGCTGGATGAGCTGAAGAAGAGAGGTTTAAGGGGTATGTTATGCTGCCGTTCCCTTCATTCGTCTTTTATGGTGCCTGACTAACTTTTGGTGATTTAGCTGTTACCGTTGGAGAGTGCTTGGGAGATCCTCGGGAGAACTGGTACCGACAGAACATTAAACTCCCCGTCCTCCAGAATATTTAGGGGGCTGGAAGCGGGCGGAGAGGGGATGGCAGACAGGATTCTGCTACGGCGCAGCGGAAGGAAGGTGATGGGATGAACTGTATAACTGGTCCAGTTCACTTCAGAGCATCTCTCACGATCTCGCTCCCCAACCAAGGGAATCAGCGTGACTCAGTAGGCGAGATCCTACCGACCGATCGCCCTACCCGAAAAGTACTATAGACAATGCACTGGAGGCAAAATTGGCGTCAGCAGTCGCCCATGCAACATTATTTAGCTATGCAGTTTTTATTTATGCTTAATGTCCTCCATAACTCTGGAGGAAATTTTCTTATCACTCTTTAATCGGGAAGGGCCACAGTGCCTTGGCTTCCTCTGTATTTTTGTTTTCAGTTGATAATTTCTTTATGTATAACTCGTAGAGCTCTCGATTTTGACTCAGTTTTTCTTCAAAGTCAAATGCTGGCGATATCCAACCCTCTGAATCGGTGTCTAATGCCCTTTTGACCATTTCTTTCATTGTATACCAATCTTCATATCTCGAAAGCTCTTCGTTGTAGTGTGAGAGTTCATCTTCCGTGAAGCTGATTGGACATGGCTTTGTGAAACCAACTTCTAGCCAATGTTGGTATAGATCAACGAGGCAGGATTTAAGGGGGAAAATTCCATCAACAGACGTCTCCCCACAGCGAATATATATCTCCTTCAGCGCCCGTGGAACTCCCAATGCAGTGTTTGAATGAATATCATGACAAGCTGTACAAGCTTCATATGCCTTAGCGAGGTAGTTCTGCTCGTGGGTGAATATAGCTCTTGCCCTTGTTTCAGTATCCATCTGCTCAAGCCCCGATGGCGGCTTAGGATGTACCAATCCAGGGGGGTAACCCTCTTGAGGTTGGAGAAATACGGGCCACCGTGCCTGCATGAATTTTGGCCCAATAGAAATGGAATGCCAATCAATGATGCTGGTCACTTCTATCGGTCCGTCTTCTGTTACGAAGATGTTCCCCATATGTAGATCCGTATGCAGCAGTGTAGGCGTTGAGTTTGCCACCAGAGTTGGGTGATTCGAAACCAATGGAAGAACCTTCATTGCACGTTCAAGCACTGACTTATGAGACGATGGACTGCCATAATTTTGGGGGTGGCATGCTGAGAGCCGAGGCTTAGAGGGGAATCCCTGGTATAAACTACGCTTAGCAAAGGCTTCCCCAAAAGCCTGCAAATTCATCCCTAGGGAAAAGTTAGGAAAAGTGGCAGCGAGTAAAGAAGCTTAAGGCGACTTACAGGGTCCGGGGTCATATTCTGGGGAATCGTGCTCGTTGCCAGTTTCACCATCCAACCATGCATTGTCAGCTGCAGGCCCAACGCAGTATAAGCCGGATGGATCGATTTCTTTGTCGAGAGGCACAGACAACGATTCTGGCAAACAATGGCGGAAGTATAGATTCCCATATGCAGGGAACCGCAGGGATGATAGTTGTTTTTCCATGAAAACCAGGCTTTTTATGATCTCTAGACGTCCGGATTGGGATAGGTCCCCCCAGGAAGTGTATAGCTGAACACCTTTGGCCATCTCCATTATAATATACTCGGTCCCGAGGGTGTTTTGGGGGTTGGAGCTCCATGCCAGAACTTTTGGGACGGGAATAATTGTGTTCGTTCGCACTATCCAGTTTAGAGAAGGGACCACATAGAATGAGAGCAATAAGTCTCACCAAATTCCATGACTGCTACTTCCGATGCAGTAGAATATGTCGACATCCCTGCGTGTGGGCATGGTATCTTCGCTACAACTTCCGTGCCATTCTGCAGTGTCATGAGCAGAGCTTTGTGGAAGCTCCCTTCCGTCTTATCAATCTTGCAGACCCTTGAGGCGCCTTCGCCGGCAACCGAGGAAACAAGATCGCATAGCTGGTCAATATTGAATCGGGCGTAGCGCTTTGCGTACTGATGCTCCTCATCGACCAGAAAGTGTCCGTTGGTATATCTATACACGTCCTCATGACTGATTGTTTTACCTGCTAGAATCAGAAAATAATTCATGAGCAGCCGGTAGACCAATATACCCACCACGACAGGTGATAGGAACTGAGTATCGTGCTAGTGGAGGTACTAATGAATGGAGGAGCTTTGGAAATAGCTTAGGTACCATTGCAGAACTTGCGCTGGGTATCACGAGTCAAGATGGTGGCCGTCAACCAGAATGGTACCTTTATACTAAAAACAAATAAGAAAACTTTGTTGTTGACGGGCTTACATCCTATTGAATCTTGTATCTCTGACCAAATTCCTATAGAGAATGAAGTATCTTGATGTTGATTGTTGATTAAAGGGGCACCTGCCAAGCTATATCATGTGATCTAGTTTAAAATTAACTAAGCGCCGCTTGTCTCACGTGGTCGGCTATAAACGCGGCGCTAAAGCCAAGCTTCAATTGCTTCTCATACGACGCTTCCTGATGCGAACCCGGGGATTGTTCTGCTAAACAACAATGGAGCGGTTAATATCAATGTGGACCAGGCCGGCCACAGGGGTACGGGCTGCATCTGTAATCAGGACGTTTAACAACACAAGATGCCGAATACCGACTCGAGGGTTCGCCAGCCAAACTCCGCTGCGACAACAATCAGCTTCGACCGCTGGACGAAAGCTAAGATGGGATAATAAAAATACGTCGACAATGTGAGTAGACGACTGCGCTTGGCTTAACGTTGAGATGTTAATAGTTGTTTCTTCCCCAGGTACTACACGATCAGCATCATTATCGGAACTGTCGCGGTCTCATATGGCTCCGTGCCCATGTACAAAATGGTTCGAAGACCTTCATTTACTCATTGTAGCCTATGGTATAGAGCATACGCTTATACGGCCCTAATTTACAGATATGCCAACAAACCGGCTGGAACGGCCAGCCTGTCTCAACCCATCTCACAGGCACCGATACATCCTCCCGCCTCACACCACTCACAGACTCCCGCCGTCTTCGGATAACGTTCAATGCGTCCGTGTCCGACGTGCTGCCTTGGAAATTTACTCCTCAACAGCGTGAAGTCCGAGTCCTCCCTGGAGAAACCGCATTGGCCTTTTACACCGCGTCGAACAAGGGCGATAAAGACATCATTGGGGTTGCAACGTACAGTGTGACTCCGGCTCAGGTTTCGCCTTATTTCAGCAAGATCCAGTGCTTTTGTTTTGAGGAACAGAGGTTGAATGCTGGTGAAACAGTGGACATGCCTGTATTCTTCTTTATCGATCCGGATTTCGCTAAAGACCCTGCTATGAGGGGGATCGACACTATTACCCTATCATATACGTTTTTCAGTATGCTCCCATCCCTTTTATGTCCTGGCCGCCTAGCTCCTCTACTCTCTTCTAGAGACGACATGCTAATGAGATGCCCCTCTTTACAGAAGCTCGATACGATAAAGACGGCGTATTACGGCCTATGCCCTAGTTGCCTATAGACCACGCCATGATATCTCTATCATTTAGACGACGTTTACCCAATGGAATCTATACGTCAAGGATACGACTACAAATACCTCTAGAATATAAAGATACCTCGCGACCCAGAACGATCTGCAGGGTTATTTTTGCATTTTTGGCGTTTGGTTACAAGGGTCTCCCCTCACGATATAAAAAATCCCCGGGATTGGGTTTGTATAATTATATGTATATATAAGGCTATGGAATTACATATTTCTTGATATGAACCGATACACCTTACAGCATGAGGCAACGGGGAGCCTGATACCTCCGGCTTGTATCATTATATACTGGGAAGCTCTGATAAGCCAGCTCTCTCCTTGATTTTCTTGAGGGTATCGAGTACTCCCGTGAGAGCAATAGGAATCTCCCAGGTCTCCCTTTCTTTCGCTGGCTGGACGGCTGCCTCCCACGTTTTTTTAGACCACATGCTATTTAATCCTGGGGAGTTTATTTAAAGCGAGCGTCAAGTTGAAGAGTGGGTGGTGCAGTAAGGTGTGATACCACTAATTATTCTGGGGGGCGTTTACCATTAAATATATAACTAGATAACTTGTCATGGATAATTAAATTTAGCAGCATCTCATTATGAGTGTGTAAATTATAGGTTGCTACGCGATGAGCCAGACCACAAGATTCAGACTCGCGATTCCATGCCTAAATAATGGGATGGGCCTGCAGAGAAAGAAATGATGCTGGCCGATGATAGAAAACGCCACAAAGGGGTATAAAAGGCACTGTGGGATGGTAAGGACTCAGAGATCAGGATACGATAGTTGATATACAACTCAAAATGGCCCAAAATGACAGGATGACTTGATGGCTCCGTCGATCAAGGGCGGTGAAAGAAAGAATTTAAGATAGATGGTTAATTCTGGTAGGAGATAGGTATCTCTGACTTCTATATACAGGCAAGGCCTATACCACGACAGTGCTTAACAGAAGTGGATGGCCGATATAGGGCCCCCATCTCCTATAATAATTATAGCAATAATGATAGTCAGGAGTAAAGGTGGTCACTGCTATGCATGTGATCATATTACATGCACTCTGACACATAAAAGGGTGAGTCTTATTCAAAGTGGCATATCGAGCTCTCTGATGCATA
>JANTQJ010000281.1:0-19480 GCA_032989685.1 Arthroderma sp. PD_2
ATGTATCATCATGCAAATGGATTCGATTGCAGTATCTATACCGCAAAGCCGTTAGTTGAACCAATCTTCAAGTTCACCGTCCTGACAACTTACTCTTCCGCTTTTTCTGGATTATCCAGTTTGAATACATAAATCTCCAGGGCTTGCCTGTGTTGTCCCATTTTACTTAACGTAACTGCCCTTGGTTCGAAGAATTCTGGATCTACCCGTTCCGCCAATATTAGTTTCGGTCCTCATAATTGATTCATTATAGTTAAGATCTGAACTCACCATCTCTTGGAAGTCGATCTAGCATTTTGGCGGGAGAATACTGTTCACTTGTCTCCAGCATCTTTAGAAGCTTATGCCTGCATCCCTCCCGCTCGTCATCATTTGAGAATACGTCACTTGACATTTTGCCCTTCAGTAGCTGCTCAAGGTATAATATCAACAGCCGATGATGTATATCCGGCGTCAAGTCATTTAGTTCGTCAATGACATGCTCTGAATATCTAATCGCAAGCTTGGCATCAATCTTGTTGAGAAACTCTAGAACTCGCTCACGCGGCAACGTCTCTGCATTCTCTGTATCGGCGAGGAAGATCTCCATGCCTAATTCCGGATCACTTTGCAGCGGCCACTCGGCGAATTCTAGAATCAAATCAATCATATCCGGAGGTAGATTCTGTAAATATGCAACTGTGCGTGTAGGCCCGTGTAGCTCTGGGGATGTTTCTTCTTCGTTCTCTCTCTGTCCAAATTTCTTGAGCTGCTCTAGTGCAGAGCGATGAAGTCGTTTACCAAATAGGAAATCAATCAGGTCCCCGTATCGAGCGGTCTGTTCCAGTTTCTCCATCACCACATCGGGATCACAAAAATTGTCGATGCGGAATAGGGATCCAGCTAAAGATGGTGTTGCGAACATGAGAGCTCTGAAGAGAGTAGTGTCGACCAAAGTGGCAGTTTCACGTAACTTTTGGCCCATGTCAACACTTTCCATGTCATCGGATGAAATCCCTAGAGTTTTCAGCATGGATTGCGTGGATTCATCAGACTGATCGACAGCAATGGAGGGCTCTTTGAGGGTTCCATCAGGGCTAATGAACTTAGAAAGCCTTCGGCGAATATCTGCTAAAAACCCTTGAAGCTCATAAACGGCTGCCTTTAAATCTTTCCCTTCTAGAATCAAGTTAGCGATGGTTCAGAATAGTATGATATTATATACATACCGAGTCGCTTGTCTGGCTCTTTCATGTCTGCTGGTCTACCACGCATGCTTCCCGCCTCACTAGCATCGTCTGTCTTCCCTCTTAGGAACGATGTTACGGATGGAGCATAGGTTCCGTTTTTGACCTTTGGCTTGTCGTCTGGCGTGGTCGGTTCAGCACTGTTGATACTAGTACCATTAGCTGGTCGTGTGGAGTTCTCCTCTGATTCTTCCGAGTTCGCCTGTGACGTATCGTCTTCTTCTATAGAAGATAATTCTCCAGCGATGAGCTTGGGAAACAGACGGATGACGATCTCTGGAGGAGCTGAAACTTCGGTAAACAAATCCATTGACTTGCGATATTTTTGCTTATTGAATAGAGTCTGGGCCTTGCGTAGCTTAATCTCCCGTAATCTGCCCTCCTTGTCATTCAGGAGGGCATCTTCAAGCATACCAAGAAGACTTATTGCTTCGTCGAGGTGACCTTGCTCTACTAAGCAGTCTATTTGGGAATCGTAACCTAGAGCACTCATTCTCCAGATGACCCGTCCGCCGGCCACTAGGAACCCCTTTCCAGCATGGGCGAGGCTGATATTCGGCTGTGGGATGTGCATCATGGTAGCTGAGGGGAGAGAGACTGATTGAAGGAGAGACAAGGTTTCCGGATTCCGCACTTCCAAGATGCCCTTGGACGGATCCTGCAGTGCTAGTAGATAAGGGTATGAGTAACCAACAGCTTCAGGGGCGACAGTCCAAGGAATCTGACGACGCTTCAAGGCGCTTCCATCAGTGTCGATGAAATGAGTGTTGACGTCCTTCGCCAGTAGCATCTGACCCTCACATAGCCTGGTTGCAAGTGGTTTAGGCGTTGCTCCGCCCATGCCAATATAGCTCATGCTAGCACCAACCCCTCCCAGCCGTCCGGTATCCGGTCCTCCAGCTCCTCCAATGCTCCCGGGGCCCACGATATCCGTAACCTCCTTACTAACAACATCAACAAGAACATAGCTCGAGCTGAGGCCTGCCAGAAGCTTGGTTCCGTTTGCCCAAGTTATCGTCTTTATCCCGCTTACGAGGGTGATCTCTGTAGCATCATCCTCAAGCTCCATATCCTGCCATGTCCACAGCATAAGCTTCCTCTTCACCGCAACAGCCAGCCGAGAAACAATCGATGGAACGCCCGTGTCCTGGTCCTTCTCGATATTCGATGTGACGGCGAAAGTAGAAGCACCCTTGGTGCGCGTCAACTGCTCGTGCAACTCGTAGGACTGCAAATCATGTATCGAGACATGCCCATTCGATAGGGAGAGTAGAATATTCGCTTCCTTGATAATCGCCAGCTGCTCGATCTTGTACCGCGAGAACTTCTCTAGCTCTCGCAGTAGATCCGTTGGTTTAGTCGTAGTAGCAGCTGGCTGTACGGCACCTCCACCATCCTGCGCCTCCGTGTCATCGCCGGTCCGCGTCTCGCCCTCTTCATCGTTCAGTTCATTAACCCTGTATATTCGCAGCGACCCCGTATTCAGTCCGACCAACAACCTGTCTCCGTATGTCAGGATAGACTCTATCTTCGACTTGTCGCGAGGTCGAAACTCGACGAGGGGTCGAGCTGTAAATGCTGTCAGCATGGCTTAGAGGACGTAAGGTGGTTCGATGGTATCGCCGGCGCCCGTGGACCACGCTGCTATGTCCATGAGGCCTGGGGCGAGCTGTCTCTCTTCTCTGGTCGTCTCTCTTCACGTCCTGCGTCCTGCAGCCTTTTGACAGCTCTCAAGCCCTTTTGGCTTTCCAGCCCCGATGTCATGCTGCAGCTCGTCATCTGACTTGATTGGACCAGCCTGCTTAGTCATGGTAAACAACGGCCGATCTTTTAGTTAAAGATGAAGATGAGATAGTGAAGCACGAGTAAAGATGGTTGATACAGCTTGAGGTTTCCATTCTAAGGGATATGCTCGCCGTATCAGATGACTAGAAGAAGAGCAGAGAAGTATGAAAACAGAACAGCCTTTTTTTTATTATCCCATACGGGTTTTCCATGCCATCAAGATCCCATGCTCCCGAGTTCCGAGAAACCTTTCGTCTCCAATCTGACGCCATTTAGTATACCTCTATTTCATTTGTGGAGAGTGTTTGAAAACCAAGAACAGGACCGAGCAAGAAAAGAAAGAGAAGAAAAAAAAGAGAGAGAGAGAATGTGAATAACGCCTCCGGTAAGGACTTAATTCAAGTCGACTTATTTGTCTGCAACCGGAACCGCTGGCTCCTGGTGTTTGGCCGACGAGCCTTTCCCACGCCACGTCGAGACAGCCGGGATGTTGGCTTTGAATCTCCGCTCCTCGGTCCCGTAAGCCCGAGGCGTAAGCTTGATCAGCGTATGAAGCGGAACTTCCATCCACGGGCTCTGCTCCTGCGACATGTTCAGGAAATACGAATAGATGCATCGAAGGACGGCCTGGTGGGTGACGATAAGCACGTTCTCACTGCGCTCGAGTTCCATGATAATCGGTTCGAGACGAATGACCACGTCACGGTAAGATTCGCCGCCACGGTAGCGGTAGTTGTACTTATCATCGTCGCGAGCCTTGAAGTCCTCTGGGTACCGTTCGGCGATTTCTTCGTAGGTGAGGCCATCGCAGACACCGGAGTCGAGTTCATCGAGGGCCTTCCACTCCAGTTTGTCGTACCCGGTTTCTGCCTGCAGGAAACGAGCTGTCTGGATCGTTCGTTTCAGCGTGGAGGTCCAGATGACTATTTTCGTACCAGGAGGGACCCCGGATTCCTTGAGAAGAGAAGGGAGAGCTCTCGCATATCCTTCACCACGGGAAGATAGATTCGCGTCGCCGCCTATCTGTCCTGAAAGGTTAAATTCAGACTCCCCATGCTGTTGCAACAGTTAGTCATCTTGCCAGGACCCAAATTCGGTAGCAGTGGGAGCACTTACTCGAGACAGCCAGATCGATCGGGGTTTGATGTGAAGGTTGATAGTGTAATAAACCAATCTACTAGACAGGTAGTCCCTGATATTGTTGATCACAACAGATGTTCCGACATTGATCAGCTGAATGTAAGAGACATCCTCGTCCTCTTCGATGGTCTGATACACCTTCTCATAGTTGCTGATACGTTTCATAAAATCCTGTGCAGCGACTTCGGGGTCTTGTCCAACGTAATCTGGAGACATAGTTTTGACTTCGCGAACATTGGACATGATGAGATCGCGGTCGTCGCATTTCGATTCAACAAAGAGTGGCTCTATTCCAGCAGCTTGGCACACGTCGCGGATCCATCTGCGGCGGGCTTTGGTAGAGTTTGTTGCGTCGAGGATAGCTACTTGCCCGTCGGTAGTCGAGAACCAACGGATCATGTCCTTCACTGCAGCTTCAGCCGCGGCACGACGTAGCCGTTCGCCATCCGGATTAGATGTGTCGAAGAAGGCAGCGGTAGGCTGCGGCGTGTCTTGCCGGCGGTACTGTCCAACATTAAAGATCTTTGCTGGAATTCCAATCCATGAAAGATAACGAAGAGCTATCGAGTCAGTGTTTAGCAGCGTGTAAAATGTATGCATAGAGAGAAGGGAGATCAGCATACCTTTACCAGCAATGAGGCTTTTCCCACGGGCCGGGAGCCCAACCATGACTACACAGATTTTTGCATCATCGTTCTGCCGGTTGTTAGCAGAGGTCTCCGAAGTACGAGGCTCTTCATGCACAGCAGGGGACTCTGTAGGGCAAGGATGGTATGTGAAGGACTCATAGGACTCCAGAGGTGTAGAGGTCATTGTTCAGGCGGCTCTTTCACAACAGGCGCAACAGTGGAGGGTTCTTTGGGTAGGATATAGAATCCAAGACAGGAATCAAAGTAGATCAAAAGATGGATGACAAAACAGCCCCAGAGATGTAGATGAGAAGAGGTTGATAGACAGAGGGTTGGTGAACAGGACAGAAGTCTTCATGTAGCTCCTTTGTATCTTGTTTCTGGCACGGTGCATTCACAGGACAGACATCGGGGAGAGGCCGTTTTTATTCAGCCCTGCCAACCCGATCGCTTAGTCGACCAGAGAGAGAGGAATTCTTCTTCTTGACTGCGTTTGTTGTCCTTCTCCATGAGTGACAGGAGGTATTGTCCATCTTTCTAACAGCCAAAGGAGCCGTGATGCCCCTATTTAATGCCATTTCATCTAGATCTTCCAGCCATGTTTGAGTTTGGGGATAAGGACATGCCATCCATCATGGTATTTGCACAGTCTTATAAGCAAACTTCCATCTTTTCTTCGTCTTTTCCTCGTCTTTCCCCCGTCTTCTTCTCGTCTTTCTCTTGTCTTTCTCTTGTCTTCTTCCTCCTTTTTTGCGAGGTCGGGGAATCCCGCGATGTCATGTGCCTCCCAGAATTCCCCGAATAGGCAATCCGCGGCGTGCTTTTTTGAACGACGGCGGAAGAGAAAGATCAAGTAGAGATAAAGGAGACGGGATAATAGGGAATTGAATACGGGGAAATGGTGTTTGGTGGCAGCCATATCAAGTGCAGTTATACAAGCTGGCGCCACCATGGTGCAGTGGGGGGGGTTGAAGTGGGCTGATGTACCAAATATTTAACAGCAAACAAGCAACGAGAGCAGCGGGCAGAAGAATGAGAGCATGATGGAAAAGCATCAATGATACGTACCCGTTCACCAAATATCTGATACACCGACTGACGACGACCCGACTCTCCAGACGCCATCGCTGGCTATTTCTCTTCTCGAAGAAACCTTTCTGATATGGTATCAAACGCTGACCGACGTCACGTCCAGAGCAATGCAATCTAAAAGACAAGAAACCTGACCCGTCCCTTATATATATACACTCGGTACTCAGCTGTCAGAAGAAGAAGAAGAAGAAGAGATGTCGACAGAATGACAACGACGACAACGTCTTCCCAAGTTCTTCCCCTTTTGAGTTTGTCTTTGGGGAAATCTAGAAGCTGGGGATGAGAGACTGGCCTTGTCACCCGAGGGGACAAAAAATTTCAGCAGCTCCACACAGAAGAGTCCACTGAAAGAGCAAGCAGCAAAGCCCTGTCGGTCCCTTCAACCACGGTCTATCCCAGTCAATCTACCAAGTAACTGCGCCAACGGCTTCACCTTGGATCCGGCGGGATTATCCGTTTGACGTTCTTTTGGTTGTCGTGGAGTCAGCTGACGCTAACTACGAGCATCGGGAGTTGTGGAGGTTTTGTACACGAAACACCGCCTTTCGCTGCCCTTATTCTTCTGCAAACCTCGCTAGAGGATGAGGTATCCCTTCGACAATGTTGATATAGGTGATACCACCGTACGGAATCCCTTATCAGGAATGTCCTTCGTACGGAGTACTTGGTATCGTATAGGTATATACAGATACCTACTAACATCCATGGCGAAAGAATCACCCAGGCGCTTGAGCCTCACACGCGGGCCACACCTGCATGCACTTTCGGTCTGGCGGGCTGGCAGGCATCTCAAGGTGCATGAATAACCATATCTAGCTAGGGGACGCAACTACCTAGAACATAGCGCGTTCTAATGCCAGTCTGACCAAAGGAAACGGCACTGAATTCACAGGTTTTACAAATGAGCAGTACGTCTGCTACTTCTACATTGCGGATCTATTTTCATGATATCTCGTCACCATGCATCGCACCACTTACAGCTGTCTTTCAAGGCCCGTTCTCTCATCTTTTCTCCTGGGGGCTAGCGCTTAAGACAAGGGTGGGATGGTTTTATTGTGGCGCATCATGTCATGGCAGGATAAACTTGATCGATGCGTCTCGTCCAACCGCTTTCGTTTTCCATGCGGGGAATTTCATACTCATTTCGCTGGCGTTTATGCTCAAAGCCAAGTCTATGAAATGAGCTTGCTGCCTCTGAAATTCGACTACTTCCGTTTCTCTAAACACATCGCTATCACCTACTGATATTTACATTGTTAGTTCATTTTTACTACTTCTACCCGGCAAAGTCTGCTTCAAATTCATTCCTCGACCCTTTGGCACACCACCTGTCAATTCTCTTGTTCAATTTACCCGAACAACTTCAAGTCTCGCCGAGAACACCAACACTGAAACGCTACGCTTCACTACAACAAAATGGCTTCTAAGTCCCGTGATGATATTGCCCGGCAGTATGAAAACTACTCGATATATGTGATCCTCAGCACCCGCGGTGCTAATCCTGGTTTCCACTGGGGCATCTTCGTGCCCACCGATACCCCCACCGGCCAGGTCTGGCATGCAACAAACCGTGAAGGCGGTTGGAAGCTTGAACAAAGGCCTTCTAGTAACGTTCCGTTCTCCATGAGCCTGGTGTTGGCCTATAAAATTGGTTCCGTCAACGATAGTAACTGGCAAACTTGCAAGGATGTTTTAAGCGGGGTTGCAGCTGGACCTCATCCCTCTCCCAATACGGGTGAGGCTTTCTCTTGTCGAGTGTGGGCTAAGGACGCTATCATAGCGCTGCGGGATAACGGCATCATTGTGCTCGAGGAGGATCTCTCTAGTATTGAGGCTCTGCTGCTGAGCCGTGCTAGTCAGCACAAGAGTAGTGTGGAAACAGGAGCAAGTACTGCAAAAGTGGTGAATTCTTATAGTTAATTTCCTCACCGCAATGCCTATATTTGGGGCATAACTGATTTGTGATTGTTATATTGAAATCCTGAATATATGATATTTGTTGATTAATGGGGCAAGGAATCCCAAGCAAACACAAGAGCTTTAGGCCGGGAGAATTGTTGGCTAAGATGAAAGGGGTGCACTCAGTATATCAATTTATTAGTTCTTAGTATCTTATAAGTCTATTATTTATTATAAATCAGATGGCTTCTTGCAGTCTATACATGCGGCATATGCTAGTTAGGGTAGGAAAACAAGATAAATTACATTAAGTTTGCATACATACACAGATAGATTTGGCTAAAAGGGACCTAAAAGATCAGAGAGCATATTTTCCACCACCAACTCGTCACGATAGCCGGTAAATGCAGTATCAATGACATCAACAAGCCAACGCATCAGACTTCGGACGGTGTAATGTGCTTTGGTATACTCCCAATACTCCGGAAACCACCCTGCATTTTCCCAGTCAACGATACCCGTTATTCTACCATTCTCTGCAAGTATATTCCTCGGATTAAGGTCACCGTGAGTGAAAACAATGTCATGGCGAATATCATGCGATTTGGCAGCACTTCTACGAATCTCTTCCCAAAATGGATCAGTCAAATACTTGTTGAAGTCAGCTTCAGTTTTGAACCTCAGTTCTTCGCGCTGGCTGTCAGGAATCCGCCAATCCAAAATACCGCCGCCTTGAGAATTGCAAATAAGAAACTCTGATGTATCTCGTTGTAAATGCCGGAGCTCGGAGACATATCCTTTCAAGTCGGTTACGGCTTGCTCTATTTGTTCATCAGTCATTGTATTTAACTGTGGACCGATCGGGCGTCCAGGAACACAAGTCATGAGCAAGTACGAAAATTTAGGGGTTTCCACCACATCGATTGTGCGCGGTGCAGGGATATGTGTTGATTGCTCCACCATTCGAAGTGTGTGAGCTTCAACATGGTATTTCGGCGCTAGAAATGGTGATCCTCTGCGAAGGTACAAGCCAAACGGCAATTTGAATACGGTCATCGAAAGCGAAGGGCCGTACATACGTGAACCAACCCTGACTAAAGCATCATAGACAGATGTTCGAATAAGAGACGGGAGCGATGTCCAGAGCCGTCGGAAAATTGTGAAAAATGGCGACACTGACGATGGAGGGGACGATTTTTTTCCTAGTCGCCATTAGGAATGGGTCAATGATGCACGGATATGGGACTTACTACTAGTATCATTGAGCGACACGTCCATATAGTCTTGTACCCCCATCCACGCCAGTGACTTTGAGAATTGTGCGTGAACGGCAAGTAGTTCTTCGTTGAGAATTGGAGTTGATTGAGGCGTCCTGTTCTCAATGTGCACAGTCTCACTCGGCAGAAAAAGTCGGCCGCAGTGTGGTGGCTTGTAATTGTTGGTATAGGCGTTATACTTTAGGGATGTTCATGTCAATGAAATATCGCCAGGTCCTCGGGAGAATGACAACTCACAGACTGCTTACGAGTAGTGTCAGGCTGCTTTATCCACGTTTGGACTGTAAGGAACACCTTCCCTTCCTTCAAAGCATCAAACGCCTTTGTAGATAAGAGCCAGATGTTTTCGAGACCTTCTGGTTGCTTACAGTCCAGGCCTAAGGGAGACGAGCAAAGAACATCCAATGCTTTTCTGGATAGAAAGATACTCAACATTCCAAATAAAGTGGTCTAGTATACTCGTTAGCTAAGTCGCCATTATCGGAATATCATACGTACCCCTTCTTGCAAATCCGGGTCTGTAAACACGGCAGGCGAAACTACGTGAACATATTCTAGACCTTGATCAAAGTAAGATGTGAATGGAGTACGCGTAAGGCAACAATGCCCTCCGTCCCGTTTATATATTAGGCTCTTTGCCCCGTTTGGGATTGAAGTTGCTAATGTTGGTCGAACTAAACCTCGAGTTAGAGAAGACTTGGTTACTATCAGTGACGGGAGTCGCCGCCGATAATAGGGAATATGGACTCACATTTACTGATCAGAGCTTTCCAATCCGACAGAAATTGCAGCAATGCTTTCCCTGCCGGTGCGTTGGAGCCATCCTCCATGGAAGTTACACGAAGAAAGTATCGCGCTGCTTCTTCAGGGTCGAATGCATCGTTAATGAAGGCACCCAAGATAGCTCTGTCTGGATGAGGTACACCTGCAATAGCGAGAAAGGCCTTGTATTGGCACGATTCTTTGTCTAGTAAGAAGAGCTGGGACGCTGACTGTCGAATATTCCGAGGAACAGCCATAGCGAGAGAATATGAGATAGTAAGTGAAAGTGCGTCTAGAGATGGAGACTTCTCCTCTCACTCCAGCCTGTCTTTTCTTCAACACGTTTTTCCTTAAAACATACCGTTGAGATGTAGCTATGCAAAAATGTTGGTTCTTCTAGGGTTGAAGCTCTGAAGCCCCTTATATAGCAATGTTTTGTTTGCCAAGAGCTCTCGTCAGCTCTATGAAAATAAGCGCCAGAAGCTGAACAAGATAAACTAGCTTGAGTTATGCACAGGAGCAAAGATGTGTCTTCGTGCCGTGAATATATCTCGGTCTTGATGAAGAATAACAAAGCTGGCCTTCTCCCCTCCCCTTCTTCGTCCCTTGCTCTGAGTATTCGCGCCGTACAATGCTGGTTAGGGCGTCATGAATCCCTAAGCATGTCTCCTCCGTCTCAAAACGTGTTTTCTTACCTACTCCATACAATCGAAGACTACATAGTTTGATGCAATCCCTACAATAACAAATGTTTGAAACGTCATAATGATAAACTATGTCGTCCTCTCCAACCAGCTTCATATCCAGTTGGGGATTTGGCCAAATCGACAGCTCCAGGCGGAGAATACATTAACCGTGGTGAAAACTCGAAGCCCTTCCAGTTAATTTCTCAGCTGAGAACCAGGAGGTAGAACATCTTACAAGACGTTTATTTATTACTGTTATAAAAGATATATGAAGAGAATTGATTGTTTCTATGAAAACTTGAATAGATTATAGATCATAATCGAACTTTTTTCTTTGTTCCTAAGATTAAAGCAGTCAGTCACTGAATGTGAAAATCTTGTAATGATAAATCATAATGAGAGTAAAGAGGTATCAGAAGGAAGGCAACAATGCTGTATCCACATTTAATGTTCGGATCAGGTCTGTGTATTGTATTCATCATGTAATGGGCACGCGGGAAAGGAGGTAATAGGGAGTTGAGAATTGCATACCTTTTTGGGACGGTTATGATGGAGGCTGGAAGAAGGATTCCATCTTCCTTTGCTTCGGATCATGCTTAGAGCTACCAATACCCCTGGTGCGCTTCAAGCTAGCCAGATGTTGACGGCCATTTATCACCAAAACCTTGATGCTCAGGTTAGGCAACGGGCAAGTCTCATCTTGATTGTTAGTTGGAGCGACTTTCAGCTCGAGCTCGAGATATCCTGTATTCGACCATATGATGGGATAGCTGTCAAGAGAGGCGTGTGGGCCGAATGTGATGTTAAGCGGAGCGCACATTTGCCTCAGCATCCGCCACAAAACCGACAGGATGATTCCATGGGATACCACAGCGATGGCCTCATCTTCGTCATCTTGTAACACGGGGAACAAGTGGTCATCAAGGAACTTCCTCGCCCTCGATGATAAACCTTCATGCGACTCAGCAGGAACGAAGTCGGCCCGCTTCTCGGTTGCAGGGGAAGAAACGCACGACTTTCCCTCAAGCGAGCCAAAATCTTTCTCCCTAAGACAGGGAACAATGAGCGACTGGACTATCGTATCCCCGTGATCCTTCTTCAAAGCATCTGCCGTCACCCGAGCGCGTTGCAGGGGAGAACAGAAGACGCGAGTGAAACGGACTGGACGAAAGTAGCCTGCGAGCTTCTCGATCTGGAGCATCCCATGATTTGTCAATGCCGAGTCTGTGACGCCCGCACTGCAACGAGCATTGAAGTAAGTATTGAGCCCACCAAGAGGAAACAAACTAAAATCTTCTTCATACTAGACCTGCGCGACATTGTGCTCGCTCTCAGCATGACGGAACAGGTAGAGCCTCATCTTCGCCAGACAGACCGCAGACTACGCCATTGATGAAGGATGTGTCTGGGCTGTAGCGGACTTCACACCACAGAGCCCATGGACCAACCGTGCAACCGATTGAAGGCGCTAGAGTGGTTGCATCGACTGTGCGAAAGTTGAAGATGGAAAAACGAAGAAAAAAAATCTCCAAGTGAATTTTTTTTCTTCTTATTTATCTTAGTGCTTAGGTAAGCGAAACTAGGGCTCTAGCTTCAGGTCACGTGGTGCATCTTTGATTCCGCGGCTTTTTTGCTGGCTGGAAAGCAAGACGAAGTTAACAGTCAAGGAACGAAGGGTGAGCTGCCCTCTTGATACCGAAATCTGACTGTGACAGTGGGCTTGCGACTTGTTTGATTACTGACAAGCCTGCTTGAGCTTCATCGCGAAGAGCTCTTGTCACTAAGACACCATACACAAAACCCCCCTCCATCATAATACTCCGATTACTATTACCTCTCTACAATGGTGAGACGCGCGCGGACAGTTGCCCTCTATATCGTTTTATTGCACTGCTAATGATCTCTTTTCTTTTTCTATATAGCTGCCGCTAGGTCTGCTGAATGCGGCGCAAGGCCATCCAATGCTCGTGGAGTTGAAGAATGGAGAAACCCTGAACGGCCACCTCGTGAACTGCGACAACTGGATGAATTTGACGTTGAAGGAAGTGGTGCAGACAAGTCCCGAGGGCGACCGTTTTTTCAGACTACCAGAGGTTTACGTCAGGGGAAACAACGTATGTCCTGCTTCTATATGTAGTCCGCATATCCTGGACGGAACATGAGAGCTGACTCGGTTTCTCTTCTTTACAGATAAAATTCCTCAGAGTTCCCGAAGAAGTCGTCGATTTGGCTAAAGACCAACAGCAGAGCCAACAGTCAGGCCGTGGCCGTGGCGGTGATAGACAGCACAGAGATTCAGGACGAGGTGATCGCGGGCGAGGCGGACGTGGTGGCAGAGGACGCGGCAGGGGAAGATAGGATACTCGCCACGACACTGCTTTTTTGAAATTATTCCTTCGATATCGAAACAAATACACTCCCACAAACAAACAAACAACTACCCTTAACATATCGAATCATGATCGACGACTATCAAACACGAACCGACCTATGTTCTTCAAGGTTGTGCATTACGACCAACTTCCAAGACTAGGGATAGCAGGAGTTATACGGCTTAGAATAAGATATGTACTATAGGTCGAGATTTATAGCTCGGATATGCGGTTAGCATTTGGAGGCTAATATAATATCAATAACCGTACCAACTCAAGTCTAAATGTCAATTATGGCATGCCAGATCTTCTAATTATATACTCTTACACCTCCCGTCTTATATATACGCAAATATCCGAAATTCCCTCCAATAATAATAGCAGGTCTCCAAAAATCAAGGGGATGTCTAGAGTATGCCATATCTCTTGCACTTTTCCATCCACCACTATTCAAGATTTACTTTCATATGCTATCGCTTTCCAAAATTGATATAATCAGGTCTTGGGTTGGATAGCAGGAGTCGGCTGATGCGACTGGGGTTCTGAGGATACCGCTCTTTCTTCCAGTTGAAGCGCTGGGTCTGACAACTTTTCCTTGTCATCGTTTTCAACACTTTGGTCTTCTCCTCGCCAATCGGTGGCATGGCCTTCTAAAACCTCTTCCCCAGGACCAGGTTCAGCAATGAGCTTACCCGGTGGCGGAGCGCCGGCGGTAGCAGGCTCTGCCTCTTTACCCTCCTTATCATCATCGCCGGGTGGTGTATGGTACCGCCAAACGACTTTGAGACGGTCTAACGACCTTATCCCTTTCCTAGACGTTCCCTTGATTCCATCCATCGCGTCCCATTCGGTTTCGAATACTCCGGAATCATGGTTGTGGCCACCTTCAAAGTAGGCGTTGAACCAGACATGGCCAACAGAGGTGACCATAGTCCAGTCTGTATATGAGAGAACAGCCCGCCGTTCGAAGTCGATGTTTACGTCTGACGTGGGAACTATAATCGGATGTTGAGGTCGGAGGATAACATCCGCTGTAGCGTCATTCGGCGTAGACGCAAGAACTGACCAAGCGGCGTTTATCATTGATTCTGACTCGGTAGCTCCTTGGACTGATCTAGCTGGTGTAGGGGATGCGTTTGATGCCGCCACAACATCCTCTTTGCTCGTCTGGTTCTCGCCCTCCTTCTTTGCGGCCAGGTCAGCGCCATTTGAAGAGGCATCGCTATTCTGGTAAAAGAACTCATCCTTGCTAAAGCGGTGGAACCGTTTTATCTTTCGTCCCTCGTCCACAAACCCTTCCACGTCCACTTTCAGCCCTTTTCTTAACCCCCAGATATGAATCTCCACGATCTCGACAGGCCGTTCAATGTATACTTTACTGAAAGCATTCTTCCAGCGCTCAATATAGCCCACCCATCGAACCTGACTAGGGATGCTCACTCCAGCCCCAAACCCAGCCCTCATCCTGCGCTCCGTGAACTGTTTCATGGCGTCTGCTGCACTCCAGCCCTGTTCGCTGATCAGATAACCACAGGCGGCAGTCCCACTCCTTCCTTTGCCAGCTTTGCAATGAACCACTATAATCCTCTTCTTTTCCCCTTCGCCGTTCAGCCAATTCCGCATACTGGCCATGAGCGGTGGTATCAAAGCGAAAGGGGGCGGGTGGTGGTCCGGCCATGGGAAGTGGTGGATACGTCCGTAAACCTCATCGTCAGGGTATCCGGTTCCTTCGGCGCGAAATTCCCAAATTGACCAGTCCTCGCCATGTTTTAAATCGAGAAAGCAAACGAGGTCTACTGTAGGGTTTCGGTACGCGCGTTTAGGATACGTCGACGATGGGCCGGATGTTGCTATGACTGCACAACTATGAGTCAATCTAACTAGCTATATTAAACTGTACCTTTGTCGTCATACGGCTATAAGAAAAAAGGGAGTACTCACTGTCATCAGTGACATAGCATAAATCGAGGCATGCTTCAGGATGATGAATCCGCGGGCTTGCCACGATCCGTCGGAGAAAGGAGGCCTGTGAGAAGCGGTTAGAAAGGCACATCTCTAATATTCGTAGCCATTGGACGTTACTAACCATCGTGTATCTTGGAATTCAACTTCTTGACATGGCGAGCATCGTGGTCTTGCGCTGCATATATATATTTAAAAGGAAATCAAGCAACGACGAAGATGCGGGATGATGTCACTCGTATTTCGTCTCGTTCTTGGCGCATGCTTGGCTCGTGGCTTGTTGGAACGTCGAGGAAACCAGCTGAGCTGCTTCATATAAAGAGATGGGACTATGAGGATGCTACAGTTCAAGGGGGTATATTGACTATCATACACTGAGACATTCATCTTTCGCTAATATACAAGCTGAAGCCCTACTCAATCCCGACGAGGTGGGATTTCGCTGTCCTCTACCTCTACTGCTACCTCTTGTTTTGTCTCCTGCTGCTGCTGCTGTCGTTGCTGCTGTCGCGCTTCTCGACCCTTGGTAACGATCGACCGTCGAACGGGACGCGGTCCGATGGGGTTCCGGGAAGCAGGTCGGCGGACGGCTGCATCATACATAAGCTCGCGAGCGTGCTCATCATCTAGCTTAGAGCATTGACTGCGGATATATCTCTTTGCTTCATCTAACAAACCGAACCCGGATCCCGTCATCTCAAGGATATACTTATAGGCTGCTTCAAACTGATAGAGGTCAACACAAAGGAGAACTAGATTCTCATATGTTGTGCGATCTGGTAGTACTTTCATCTGAATCATTTCCTGGACAAAGAAACCGGTTGAGTTTTTGTCCTTTGCCCTTCGGCAGGCCATGAATAGGATGTTAAATGTTGATGTTGCTGCGCCAGAGGTACAGATGGTATGAAGTTCTCGGTAAAAGTCCAAGGCTACCTCGGTCTGGCGTAGATGGGCACATAGTTCGAGTGCGACATTGACAACCGGGAGAGGGAGCTGCAGACCCTCCTCTTTCTGGAGCCGCTTGAAGGTTTCCCAGACAGTTGTCGGTTCTACTTTGGCCATGATGAGATGAGAAAGGAGAGTTCGAGTAGAGCCTTCTTGAAGGCCAATGCTGCTGTCGCTCATTGTGCATAATAAGCGAATAGCCGAGTCAATGTCGTGCGCCTCCACATAAGTGTCAATGAGAGCTTCATAATCGTTTAATGTAATTGCGGCGCTACGGCTTCCAAGGAGTTTGAACACCGATGTCGCCAGTTCGGTGTTACCCGTTCGCGCGCTGATCGCAAGGACATTGTTGCAGATACCGTAGGGTGGATTTATATATCCCAGCTCAACATGCTGTTTCCAGATGAATTCAGTTAATCCATGGTGCATGGCAGCACTAGCGACATCCAGCACGTGGTGCCATATATTTGGCGAAAGAGTCTGGCCAGTCTCGACTTTCGATCGCAGCAATTGCAAAACTTCGTCGAATTCTCCATGCTCTATCAGATTATAGATGAGAAGTGAGGTAAGCCAGTCCTGAACTGGGACATGCTGTAGCTTCATATGCTCCAAAGTCTCGAGCGCCATTTCGAATTGGCCTTCGCGAATGTATCCCGTAACAACATTGTGCCAGCCTGCCGGGCTAAGCGGTAGCCATCTATCTCGGAGTTTACAGATAACTTCATAACGAACCAGGTAATCGGGATGAACGGCCAGTGCCTAAAAGTAGAATGGTCAAATCATAAGCCAACCGTTCATACGCCTAGAGACAATCTCTCCGAGGGGAAGGAAACCTACCTTTAAGGCCGCATGAAGCGTCCCCGAGTCTGCCAGTATCCCATTATTCTCCATATCATTCAAAAGCCCCTCCACCTGCTTGGCCGACCCCCGAATGCAGTTTGTGTTCGCCAGTATCATTGCACGGTAATGGCGAATCTCCGGGCGAACGTGCCTATTGCGCACAATTTCTGTAACAACTGTCAAGGCAGCGGTATGATTAGGAAGCCCGTCGACTACATTTTGTAGAGTATTTTCCAGGTTCGCATCTGATCTGATTCCGAGATCTGGGGGTACCTTGCGTTGTCGTAAAAGCTGTCTGACAGTCGGCAGCTCCCGTGGCCTCAATGATCTAGGTTCTCTGCGCTTTGGTTTCCTATCGAGATCAGTCCGCTTCTGGCCGTCGTTACTGATATTTGATTTCGACTCGGTGGAGATGACGGGTGCAGCAGTCATCAGTGGGTTGAACGTCGAAGCGAAAGAGCACTTTGGAGAGCTGCAAAAGGCTCTCCGCGATGAGGAAACGGCATTGTCGAAGGAAAACGGTTGTCTCGCCGATTCAGAAAACAGGTGACCTAGGGAGGGGCGAAAGCAAAGCCATAGCCCGTCAACCGCCACTGTTCTGGTCGACATGCTTTGCTATACAATTTATTCAACTATTTGCTCTGTTGGAAGAAAATAAGTCAGCTGGAGGCATTCGTAATGTCACGTGATACTACTATAAAATTGCAGCCGTAGAGGAGGATCGAAGTAACTTGAGCTTCAAACCAACAACTATGTAGTTTTTCTATATACATCAGGTCTCCAGCCATCTATGTCGACATAAGCTCTATGCCAAGTAGCTTGCACTCGTTCTAGCCTTATCCATCTCACGCTGAAGCCGTTCTCTCTTCTTCCGCTCATAGATTCCCCTAACAACCCTCTTCAGCTGATCTTCACCTTCCGCAAAATTCGATTTCGCAAGGTGTACGGCAGAATCTATCTGTTCTGGACTGTATATGAAATTCCAGGTACTCAGATAGTCCTCCTCTAATGGGTCAAGGATCCTGGGTTCATCGTCTTTCTCATCCTTGTCTGGGTCAGGGAGGGCGTGACATGCGGGATTGGGAAGAAGAGGGAAATAGGCAACGGCAATTCCAGCGTTGGGTTCAGTGAGATGGAACTCGGAGTCTTCCGCGTTAGTAGCAGATGAATGGAATAATCGTTTCGAAGGTGGTGGTTCGGCGGAAGATATCCTTTCCTCCGTAGTACCAAGCCAGATGTTGCAGAAGGTCAAATCGGGATCATTTCCATGGGAATCTGGAGTGCGTGCGTCGCTCGCTTCCTGAGCAGAAGCGACCTTCTTGTCGGCCTCTTCCTTTGTAGTCTGGCTTTCCTCGGCGATGATATCTGCTGTTTCCGAGGGGGATGCGTTGGATTTTGGCCATCCCGCGCCAATCGGCCAACCTTTGATACCCCTTTGGTGAGCATAACCATCGACAACTGAAAGCCAGTTTGCCTCTTTGCTGTCGGCAGAAACATCAAATGCAACGATGAGATCCACGTTTCGCCCAGGGCGGAGCAGCGGGTAGATGGGTAGATTATTACTCATACCCGCATCCATCAGACGTAAATGTGAATCCTGAAAGACAGACTCAGGGCACGAATCAGGTAGCTTCCCTTCCAATCCCAAGACAAAATTCGGCACTGTAGCAGGGTCAATAGGGTGGACGCGGGTTAGATCCTCGCTTTTACCTTCGATGAGGGCATCGATGCTGCTAAATCCTGCAAGACCCATAAACGCTGGCCGTATTTCCTTGTAGTAGTGCGCGAGTGTAGCACAGAACGCGCTTCCCCAAACACCCATGAGGGCTGGCACTCGTAATTCAGGAACAGCGTATCCGTGTGGCGCCGAAACGCCTTTTCCATTCTCGAAGTTGCGACCCACAGCCCATGTAGGAATACCAGCTCCGAATTCTTCACAAAATAGCTCGTAGGGGGTAAATTCAAACCATTGGAACCAACTTTCTCCCCTCGCGATCTCCTCAAGTTCTTCCTCGGAGGCATCTGTTTGGGTCGACTTTGGTATCTCATGTCGAATGGCTGTGTAAATCGGCATCGGGTTAGCTCCGCCATTCACCACCGCGCGTTGGCTGGATAGTTGCAGGTCACTGTCGGTTAGGGCAGCAGTATCCTCGGGTACCATGAGTCTCGCTGCCAGCAAAATTCCGTAAAGATCAACAAGTCCAAAATCAGCTTTCGGATCTCCCTTGAGCTTCTCAATCACACCTCGTAGAAGGTATTTGTTCGTTGGCGAGGTAGTCAGAAGGTCCAGGGCTTCGGGAGGAAATGCAATATGCGTTTGAAGCCTTGCTTTGAGGTGGTCAATCATCTTGTTAAAGTCCTGGCCCCCAATAGAGGAATTGAAAAGAGTCTGTAGCCAGCATGATCCGCTCACACCGGCGGTATACGTGAGACAATCCCAGAGTCCAGCATCCTTCGCGGCCATGTATGAACCCGTTCCTGCAATAAGAGCGCGTAGTCCTCCTCCGGATGCGCACATTGCAATAACGGGCACATCATCAGGATGCACTTCGCTCTCCGGCAGTCCAAGATAAGTGGCCAAGTTCTTTGCAATGACGCTGCGACGGTCCGACAGGAAGGCTTGTTCCTCTCGGCATAGGGTGTCTCCAATTCTCACGTTCGCTTCCTCGATAATGCTGGGATTGAATTTGGGATCGCACGCTTCTTTCCATACGTCGTCAGCCACGGATCCAGGAGCCATTGAGAGTTCGCGCTGCAAGTTTTGAAGAATTTCCGGAGACAACAAGGTCCAACCAGGCGAGATATAGTCCTTGAAGACCGCCGACCAGTCTGAACTCCAGTCCGCAGAGCTAAAGTAGCCCTCCG
>JANTQJ010000282.1:0-19480 GCA_032989685.1 Arthroderma sp. PD_2
CTGACCATGCAGACGCCGTGTGAATCGACCTTGACCCTTGTAGCGAGTACTAACCACCCAAAGCGAAGGTATACACGCCCGTTAGCTTGCGCCGGGATATTCTGTCTCGCATGATGGGTTTGAGCACGACGCAACTCTGTAGCTATCGGGGTTTCTTTTTTTTTTCTTGTTTCTGAATGATAGATCTGTCTGAGAGAGTGTGGGAGAGTTGGCGGTTTGGCGGTTTGGCGGTTGTGCATGTTTTTGGTCTCACAACGGAACAATAGGCTCTTCCGAAACGGGAAGCAAACGTCAAAGTCAACCTCAACGTTCGAACTTCGCTTCGACATCAACTTCGTCCTTTTGCTTCTACAACTCTTCCAGTGACTCGACCGAGTATGAAGGCTCGTAGATCAAGATCTCTCGGCTTCTGTGATCGAGTGGTAACTCCATTATTCCCAGGTTTCATGTTTCTGGCGCCGATTCACGGAGTGGAGCGACTATCATCCTCGTCTCCATGGCAGTTTTTCGTCCCATTCCACTTGGTTACTCGAGACCGCCAGGACACCTGTAAGTATATGTGAAGGTACTCTCGAAATATTCATCATCCGCTAAACCATGCAAGCCACCCATTTTTCTACCAGCTGATTAGCTGTGTCGGCAACTGGAACTTGAAAATTGCGAACCAGACAAATTTAGCCATCGCCACAAGAGACTCGCATATTGAGGATTTTACCAGCTCCTTATTGGGTGGTCGACTTGCTCTCTCTTATATTTAACACCCTTATTGGACAGCCTGCTATATAATGGATGACAGACACGAAAAGTTTTGTTCAATTCACACACAAATATTCTCTACCAATCATGATCAACGGGGTGCAGGCTCTTATCAGATGATCCTTGCCTTATTACTTGTCCCTGGCCGATGCAAAACGACGACATACATATATGATCGCCCAAGACGAAGATCAAGCCCAAGCAAGCTAACCTGAGCTAGCGTCTTCCCTGACTCGAGCCTGGTGGTGGGATGTCAAGAGGGTGACTTTTATCGTCCACAATTTTATGCCACTAAACGATCCACGGTATATAAACCCACTAGTAACGGTACCTGGCTTCTCCTCGCCGTCATATTTGCCCGTGGATAGCGTTCCCATGTCGTTCTGCACAGGCCATGCTCCCCACTGCGGATACGATGTGCAGCGTGATGAATATCCCCTGGTTGGGTATTTTCTTTCGGCAACAAATTTTGCAATTTTCTGCGGCCCAAGACCCTACCAACTTTGATTTACGGTTCTTCTAGGAAAGCATCACGATGGTGACACCCATATACATTTTGCTTTTTATTTTTCAGCAAAAAAAAAGTGACCCCACACACAGCCTACTCCACTCGCGGAGATTGGCTCACGATCACTTTTCTTTACCATAGGGCATCTATTCTGCATTCAACAATCGAGTTCTTTCATTCTCGGTACTTCTTCAAGGCCTTGTCTCTCTTGGGATTATCCATTGTATCAAATATGGTGGATTTTTCTTAAAGACCCCTAGCAGTCACCATCTCTACCTATTTAACGGTTCGCGCAAAAGGGCCCCGTTCTCACAGCGCAATTTGCATTCTCGAGGGTTATCTTAATGCTTAATTAATTCATTTCAACCGGAATTTTTAGGTTACGTTTAACGCCGCCCATAACCTGCCAGACCCCTGACCCTTCATGCTGCAGTCTTACTGCTACTCTACAACTACGACTACCTCCACCACTTAATACACCCGGCTTCTCCTGTCTGATCTCGTTCTTTTTTCCTCTCTCTTCCTCCCCCCCTCTCTGATTCTTATTTCTGTTCCTTTGGCACCATTGACTTCTGGCCCTGCCTATTCCTCAAAAACCTTTCTACCTTCACCGCCCTTACATTGGTCTGGGTCGTCATTCCTGAGCCATTCGCACGCAGGCAGAAGCGGCAACCTTGCATTGCTCTTTGACGGTCACACCCGATCCGTTGATCATTGAACTCAATACAAAATCAACTCGTCCTGGGATGTTTTTCTCTTTTTCGATTGGCAACAGCTTTGAGAATTGTAACAGACGTCATTGATCCATCAACAACGTACATACACCCTACGGGAAGCACATCCGTGAAGTTAAACCTGGTTTCATTCGACCTGTTCTAAACCGCCATATTTGTGCACTACATTATACCCACACTCTGCCTCTTCAAACTCTTTCTTTTTACGACCTCACGTCCCGATAGAGAATATAAGAAAGCAGTCAAAGTCGGAGGGTTATCTTGCATTGCTTCCTGTCAAAGATTCACCATCTATATACAGTGTTGGTAGAATCCTGCTGGACTACGGCCCGCCGTTCTTCGACATAAACCAAGCTCTCGCGACGACTACTTCTTTCCCCGACGTCAACATAACATCTCGACGATCTATACAAGCCGCCGGGTCCGTTTGTTCGCCATTTCGGAGCCAGAGTTGAACAGTTGCTCCTAGATCGGAAATCTTGATCGATATGATTAATGGAGGCCGGGTTTTAAACACCAGGGATATATCTAGAAGTTAACACGTTTGCCCGGCAACACTTGAGCAGCTCAATCGGCAGTTTCGATTACCTCCGTCCAATAATTGCGCATTTACATAGACCTAAGGTCCCTACACCACAACAATATACCTAATGCAGTGCCTACCATCTGCCCGATTCTTCCCCAACGACTCATTCGGACAACCCCACCGCTCTGGGTCAGATCCGCTAAGATTTTCTTTAAGTCTCAGTGTGTCAGACGCACGTTATCCGAGCAGCTGTCGGAGCCCATATCTTTCCCCGCCTATGTCAGGCTCTCCGCCTCCAGAATATAGAACTGACCCACCCCACGGACTGAGACACTCAGGGCGGTCCAACTCCCCAGCATCCAAACTGAAATTTCCTGAATCGCACCATGATTATCAAGGTCACCATGTGAGTCAAGGACAGGGTATTGACCGTGCGGTTAGCGACCCAAGGCACCCCCCGATGGCGGCTCAGTCAGTCCAGCAATATGGGCTTCCACCAGTGAATGAAATCCGCCCACCACACTTACTCCCGGCATTTGGAGCACCTGCCACCATATCTCCACGGACAACAACCCTCCCACCTCGATCAACACGGCGAGCGAAAGCGCACGTTGCGTCTGCGTGTGTGAATTGCAAGAGAAAACATTTAGGGTGTGATTCAGCGCGGCCATGCAGAAGATGCGTCGTTGCAGGGAAAGAGGTGAGCTTTATTATATGATTAGCTTATTTAAGCTTGGTAAATGTGGACGTATGCTAATTACCCCTGTTTGGTAGGAATCATGCGTGGATGTTACGCACAAGCGACGTGGTCGTCCGCCTTTGAAAGCGGAGGAAGGCCCAATTCGAACTTACGAATCAACTTATGGACAGCCAGGAATTTTGCGAGTATCGCAACATTCGTCTAGTGGCTTGGGGCCTGCTCGAGGGCATAAGCGAACCCCCTCTTCTAGGGAAATCAGACCAAGTACGGATTTCAATCATCCCAGGCCGTTGGGGGAGAGTGAGGCAGACCGGAGGATGGGATCGAGCCCAACAACTGCTATGCAACCTCCATTATGGACTCCCCCGATATTACCCTCACCATCGCCCTACGCCCCAGCTAGATTGTCCTCAAGGCGACCAACCTCTAGTGGCCAACAGCCAGCAAACCAGGCGCACAGCCACGACTATCAGGCGCGGGAGAACCAACCACAGAGGCCGATGGGTGGCATGTCACCAATGCACTCATTCCCCGGGGAGGGACCCCGGTCTTCATGTTCGCCGCACATGCCCTATAAGCCGCGGAGTCCGACCGACTCGTCCTACTTTTCAAGCCCCGGGCCATCTAGTAATTGGCCAACCGGCTATCCAGCCTCAGACCAAGGATTGGCCTCCTTTAAGTTACCTCCAATTCTTGCCAAAGCTGGTTCTGACATCCCTCCGCCAAAAGACGTAACAGCTCCCCGACGATTCCCTTCCTTGCCATGGTTGGAAACAGAACAACGTCACCATACGGCACCAGAACGAATCGTCTCAACGTCCGATTCCTCTAATCCCATTTCACCTTTCCGCCGTGGCTCTGTGCTTAGCAGCTCCACCCACGTCTCACCCACATCCCCAATTTCACTCCCCCCTTTGCGAACGACAGGGTTACAGAAACCACCGGCTGATCAGCTACAAACTCCAATAGAAGATAGCCAAAAGGAAGAGGAAAGTCGCCCCGCCAAGCGCCTGAGAATGGAATTGGGCGAAATGGTGAATGATTAATATGATTGCTTCGAACTGTAACCCCTACCATCATTTTTCCTCAGAATTTCCCGCCTTCCTAATTATCCATCCTTCCTTTGTGATTTTTTTTTTCCTTTGGGTTTAGGTTCTAGGTTTTTTGTTGCTTTTGGTTGTTTTTCTTTTGGCTTTGGGTTTTCCTTTTTTTTTTGCAATACCATTATTGTCTTTTCTTTTACTTGTGTCAGTCTATACCCAACGCGCATGAACGAGGAAAGAAGCATTTGGATTTTTATGATAAAGAGATACCTATAGCTTGTTTTAATACCTGAGTTGTGTTTGATATGCATTTAGCCTCTCCTTTTTGTTCTCATCGATGTAGAAATACAAAGAGATCACAGCCCACTTTATATGTATATACTTTCCTAGGTCAGGCCCTCCTAATGTCAATGATGACCCCAATATATCTATTGAACTCAATTGATAGCAAGGTGTGCATTCTTAGTAGTCCCAGCTATTAGACGGAAGAAGCAGTAGTGAAGGGGCATTTTATCTCCAAAATTAGGGTCCAAATATGCATATCGAATATAAAACAAAATGTAACATGTTCACATCACAAAAATACCCACTGTCCGGCTCTCTTTAATTTACCCTGCCATTTATTCGAGCCCTCCGCTACTTCCACGCCAGAAGATGCTCCCAGGTCTGCAGCACCAGCCACGCGAGCCTCTTCATATCTATCAGTCAACAAATCCATCTCCTCCAACTTGACAAATTTCGACTTCTTAACCACAAACTTCCAAACTAAGTACATTATCAACAGGACGGGAATTTGTATATAAAAGCTGACAAAGTCAACCGGTTTGAATACGGGGCTGAAGCATGACCAGCCTTGAACGAGGATGAGCACGCCGTTAAGCCCGATTGATAGGATGGGCCCCCAAGGGTATGTCCAGTTTTTGAAAGGGAGGAGGTGTTCAAGATTTTGCACCCGGACGGCTTTGCGGAAACGGAGGGAGGAGTATCCAATGGCCATCCAGGAAAGTTGATTGGATACACCAACGATACTGCAGAAGAGTTAACATCATTTATTGGAAGAAAGGATGGGGGGGAATATGATATATTCATGGATATGGAGAATCTTACTTCTGTAGCCAAGTCCACAGCTGCCCAGCACCGATATAACTTGCTCCAAAGCAAAGTCCACTAATGGCAGATGTGCCTATGACAGCAATCCACGGGGTCTTCCACCGATTAAGCTTTCCGAAAATAGCAGGGCCGTGTCCATTTACAGCGAGAGTATAGAGCAATCTCGTGCCAGCGAACAGTGCATGGTTACCAGCTGAGAGGACGCTAGTTACGATGACAGCGTTAATGAAGCTGCCTGCAATACGGCTGCCTGCCTGCTGAAAGACGATGGTGAACGGGGAGGTTCTGGAATCCTTAGTGCTAAGTTCGGGGAAGTCATATGGGACGTTTAGGCCAATGATGAGGATGGCGAGGATGTAGAAGATTAGGATTCGCCAGAATACGTTGCGAATTACTTTGGGCATGTTGCGAGTGGGGTCTTTAGTCTCTCCAGCCGTGATAGCAATGGATTCAGTTCCTCCGCTGACCGCCATGTTAGTATTCAATAAAGATATATGATATGTTTGGTGTAACTAGCAACTTACTATGCGAATGAGGCCGTCACAAATACGGAGGCAAAGCCACCAATTCCGCCAACGAAGGGGGCATCGCCTTTATTGAAAAGACTTCCGCCAATATATTCATGATTTACATTCCCACCGCAGTTGACGGCGATTCCAAGAATGATGAAAATCTATATTTGTAACCCCCCATTAGTATTCCCCCTAATTTGATTGTATTGGCCCGCCGACGTAGCAGAGAGTGACACTTACAACTATGGTGACAACTTTAAGTAAACTAAGCCAATATTCCATCTATTCGGTCAGGTGAGTTAATCAGTTAGTCGGGCTTTTCAATGATCAAAATGTAGGGGGGCTGGGGTTGAATTCATACTTCACCATATGCTCGGACAGACACGATGTTCAACCCAACCAGCACAAAGAGAAAGATTAAGCTAAATGCCCATCCGGGGAAGCTATCAGTCCAATATTTCAGGAGAAGCTGCAAGGCAACCAGATCTGCAGCAGTTGCAACCGCATCATTAAACCAGTAGTTCCAGGTCAACGCAAAACCGAAAGCATCGTCCACGAAACGTCTATAATGGCCATGGTCAGCAAGAGAGCCAGAGTGTATAATCTTCCAGATGTTTAAAAAGAAGCCATCTTACCCGGCATATGTACAGAACGATCCAGCAATCGGGATAAAGGTCGCCATTTCGCCGAGTGATAGCATAGTAACAAAGATGATTGCTCCAACGATGGAGTAGGATATCAACATCGACCCAGGGCCACCGGTAGCCAGCGACTTTCCAGTTCCCAAGAACAGTCCAGTTCCAATCGTACCTGCGATCGCAATCATCTGAACCTGGCGAGCAGAGAGCTGACGTGCGAGTTTGTCGGATACAACCAGAGGAGCGCCATCCGACTTCTCCGCCTGCTCCGACATCGACTTTTCCACATCGCGGGTTTCGAAAGTGGCTGGCTGCTTGATTTCATCCTGGACACCACCGGCGGACGCCATCTTCTCTGATGACTGCGTCTATCTTTGCCCCGGGATCAAAAAAAAATGAGAGAATCCGAACGAGTGCGAAGCGTATTATATCCAAAGCACAAGAGGGTTGATATATCGGTGGAAATACCGAGTACAGGTACACGACTTGCCGCGCTTCGGATTCTCGACAATCAATGCATGTCAGGTCGAGATAAAAGAGAGGTCGATATATATAAAGAAAGACGAAAAGACGAGGCGAAATTTACATCTATCGTGAAAAATGGTAGAGGTGGCGGAAAAACTCGATGCTTTTATTGCGTGCTGCCCTGGAACTTGGCCCATCCAGCTCTCAGCAATAAATCCAGCCAAAAAAGAGGACAAGACGCAGCATGGAACCCCAAGCTTACAGACGGGAAGTTACTATTATTAAGCCAAGTGCAAGGGATATTATGTTTCTATATCCTTTAGCTGCTTGGCCTGAAATGAACGAGGGGGACGCGGGTTGATTCTGGGGTAGAGAATGAGAGATACATCTCGGTCTCATCAAGAGAGAGTCGGATTCGCTGGCCAGACATCCTTGTGCCCTTCATCTGGCCTCAACCCGGTCGTCGGAAGTCATCCAGCAGGCTCCTTTTGTCCAGGGATTGCGCTGGTGGTGGGTGGATAGTGGAAGGGCTTCTTCGGACAAGGCATCTCGTACAATCCTGGTCGATAAACCCGTCCGCTGGCCATTCAGCAGGCTGCTCGCTGGCTGAACCCCGCAAAGAATGCGATGTAACGGCGGAGAATATATTGGCACAATGGGAAGCGTGTTTACTGCGAACTATCGAGGATCGAGCCCGGAGGTTTGGTTATGGCCAACGATATTCATCAAATCTCTCTCATCCGATTGATGGGAATACTTAGGGACTACTTTGGAATTTGAGCTGACAGCTGGATTGTTTCTATTTACTAATACTCCGTAACTCAGGTGCATCGCAGAATGAAGCATCCCGAATGTCCAAAACATGAGAAAATGGAGAGCTTCGTGGTAGGCCATCTCATCCAAGCAGGCCACTTGCAAACGCTTCCAAATCCTCAACGTTTGCATCTCAGCTGGCTCGTCGAATGTGATCTTAGTATTCGTCCTTCCCCCATGACTGGCACTCTCACCGTCACCAAAGTCGTCTCTCCCGGATTTCTTTTGCTTCTTGCTCGGAGGAGCGCTATTTTTAACGTCTTCTTCCATTTCTCCGTCGGCAATGCCATCTTCCTCCTCGAATGGCGCGAGGACGGCCACTGGTCCGTCGCCCTCTTCCATGGCCGCTGCCTCTCGTTCTGCCCTGGCCCTCTCCCGTCGCTGTTCTTTCTTCTCCCTCTTCTTCTGTTTCGCAATCTCCTTGTCGCGAACGTCGGCCAGTCGGGCCCGTTCGGTCTCAAGCTCCAGGAACTTGGCCCGCTGTGCCTCAGCATCACCCCGTCTCTTGAAGTCGTCTTCATCCTCCAGCTCGTAGATCTCATGGGGGTTGCCGTCGTCGTCGTAAACCAGTTTTTTACCGGGATTTTTGTACTTGAGAAGCTTCTTTCTGGATTGAAGCAGCTTCTCTCGTCGGTTGGAGTCGATGAGGAGAGGGTCTTTGCCGTCGATCTGCACTGCTCGAACTCCGCCGGCCACTTTCTTTATTTTCATACCATGAGAGTCTTTCGTAGATGGGTCATCGACATCCTCATCAACTTCGTATCTCCGTTTAACGGCAAGGAAATCGTCATCAGCATTGGCCGTAGCATCGCCTGTCTTATTGCTATCCCCGGCCTCTGCATCTTCGTAGATAAGTTTGGTGTAATGTTCGGTGAAAACGTCCTGATTTCTTCTCTCAAACATCCTGTCATACTTGGTCCGTACCTCAGGCTCCTTGGCTTTCTTCTTCTTGCTTCCATCCTCTTCGTCTTCATCTTCGTCTTCGTCCTCGCTTGACTGAACCTGTAGGTGTCGGGGAGCGTTCTTCCTTGATTTAGTATCTTCTCCCTTGATGAACTTGATGCGTGGTGCGCCAGGAAGACCCAAACTCGATGCAAACTCTTCCAGAGGTAGCGCCTTCACGTCGAACACCTCCTTGTCCTTTTGGATATGTATCGATTTAACATACGATGTAAATGCCTTTTGGCCGAGATATTTTAGCTGCGGGTCTTTAAAGCACATATTTTGCAATTGATGCTTTATACTCTGCTGCTTGTTTGCTCGTACATTGATCCTCTCGATGGGTATCTTTTTCTGTTCTAGACGTGATAGCATGCCTATTTCTTCGCTGGGTTCGAGAAAGAGCACAGCCCGTCCGTCTCGTTCGTATCGTGCTGTTCGACCAACTCGGTGTATGTATGTATCAGAATCTTCAGGGCAATCAAGCTGGATAACCCAGTCGACGGCTGGGAAATCGAGGCCTCTTGCAACAACATCGGTAGCGAATAGGCATGAATTCTTCGATGTGGAAAATTTATGCGTGATGTCGACTCGTGCACCCTGCTTTTGTCGGCCATGAAGATGTAGCAGCGGTATACCCGGTTGCATATGTCTAAACGCCTCGTAGACAAATCGGACTTCTTTACTCGAGGAAAAGAACACGATGATTTTGGATTTCAAACTGCTTCGGATGAAGCTCCATAGTGTATCTAACTTGTCCGGCAGCGGCGTCACAACATAGTGCTGCTGTAAGGTCGATGGTGTCGCACTTGAAGCAGCTTCATGAACAGAAATGTACTCCGGATCCTGTAGACTCAGTCGTGCAAGGTCTGACACTTTCTTCGTCTGCGTCGCGCTGAATAGCATCGTCTGCCGTTCCTTTGGAAGATGTTCAACAATGGCATCCACGGTGCTCTGAAAACCCATGTCCATGATCCGATCTGCTTCGTCTAGAACCAACATTTGTATATTATCCGTATCAAAAGCTGCCGTCTGGTCCATATGCTGCAGCATGCGGCCAGGAGTGCACACAAGGATGTTCATCCTCCCCAAACGCTCTTGTTCTTCCTGTAGACTTTTCCCTCCGATCACAAGCCCAGCAGAGAATGTATGATGTCGACCAATTTTCCGTAAAACTTCGAATATCTGAATCGCCAATTCGCGGGTTGGTGATAATATCAACGCTCCTAGTCCATCGTATTCCGTCCATTGTTTGCGATAGAGATTTTCCAGGATAGGAACGAGGAATGCCAGTGTTTTCCCGCTTCCTGTTTTGGCAGCTCCGAGAATGTCTCGTCCTTGTAGCGCATGCGAGATCGCGCGAGATTGGATATCCGTCAATGTCTTGAAATGCGAAGCAGATAGCCCTAGTCTTGTTGGTTCGGAGAGTGGTAGTTCGGTGAAGCTCTCAATCGAGACTTTAGCATCGAGCTCTTCAACTCGTTGTTTGAGGGTTGCGATGTCATCCTCGTTTCGTTTTCGTTTCAGGGTTCTATTATTCTGACGAGGAGCTTTAGCTGATGGCTTCCCATTCCGCGACGACTGATCTCTCGCCATCTTGGGTGGACAAATGTGCAACTTATTCGTCTTCTTTCTCTTCCATCCTGCACTTTTGCTTCAAAAAACTTTTTACCTTTTTTGGTGGACCAGCTTAGTCATCTTATCGATAAAGCGCGGCTATCAAAAAGGAACCAACTCGAGGATCAACAATCGCATTGGACGACTCGAAAAAGAAGAAATTTAAACTGTAGTTGAATATCAACTATAGCGAGGCGAGAAAATGGCGGCGGAAGACGAGCTTGAGGCACTTGACTCGCTCAATTCTTTGGAAAAGGAGGCTTCTGAGTTCAACAAAGTAAGGCTATCCAAACACTTCGAGATAGCTATAGCTAATTAATGGATTCACCCCTAGGACGCAGAGATTGATCGCATAAGAAGCGCCTTTCAATTAGATGCGTACGTGTCTTACCTCCCAATTTCTTTTGACTACTACACCACCTCTGTCTTAGCCCCAGAAGGATTGACAACGAAGCTAACAACCGCTCAGTTACGCAGTTCTCAACCTGCAACCTGGCGTCCCAGACTCCGATATAAAAGTGCAATATCGAAAGATATCCCTTCTTATCCATCCTGACAAAACCTCCAACCCGGCTGCCCCAGATGCTTTCGATCGCCTAAAGAAAGCGCAAACAGCACTGCTTGACGAAAAGCAGCGAGCACATCTCGACGAATGCATAGCGGATGCGCGACGATTACTGATAAGAGAACACAAATATAACCTGGACTCACCGGAGCTTAAGACGGAAGAGTTCAAGAAAGAATGGAGAAAGAAAACGGTGTTTGTGTTGTTGGAGGAAGAGGCGAGGCGGAGGAGGCAGTTGAAGGGTAGAATGCAGGAAGAAGGAAGAGAGAAGCAGAAGGAGGAAGAAGAGTTGGAAGCCAGGAAGAGGAAAAGGGACGATGAGAAGTTGTGGGAGGAGACGAGGGACACTCGTATTGGGAGCTGGAGGGATTGGCAGAAGGGTAGGAAAGGCGGTGATAAAGGTGAAGGGTCGGGGAAGAAGAAGAAGAAAATGAAAGTGCTGGGATAGGTGGATGCATTGGAGTTACTAGGGCTGGGTTTTCATCTTTACGGGAAATGCTTCTGGGGCCCTTTCGGCCTTAGTATTGGAGTTATATGGTATAGCTGTCGGATTGTTATTCTGCCTTTGGATACGTTTCTTGTATACTCCATAGATCGGTCTACTACTGGTAACAATGTTAATAAATGTCTTATTAAACCTTTGAGGCATCGGAGTTTCCTAATTAGCATCCAGATATAATGATTGACTGGTTATAATAACCTCCTGGACATCACACCGTATGTTATCAGCACGGGTTTATATAGAACTCCATTAGACTTGTCTCAAAAACTCGTAGATTGATTTACACCACGAGCCGCTAGTAACAAGCTTCGCTATAAACAAAGACCTCCAAGTTAAACCTCTTGTCTCTATGAAGAAGTAATTAAACAGCACCAAGATAAAGCCGAAATAAGTAAATAAGTACAAGGATGGTAGAAGATGTGCGTTATATATACATCTTATACACATAGGAGAACCAAAGAGAAAGTATCACGGAGTATGTGACAATTGACACAAAAGGTGAGAAGAGATTAAGGAAAGTATACCAATGCTAAAGAGAGAATGCTTTTAAGGATGGATGGGTAGATCAAAGAGTGAGACAGCAAGATAGATACCATGTTATATCTCCTCATTTCGCTTCTGGGCATCTCTAACTGAGCGTTCCCAGTCAGTTTGGGTCAAGAAGATACCTTCAACCAAACCAACAAGGAAGAGTCCTATGGCAACACCACCCCATAGGCCCCAAAGTCCCCAGTTAAGTGCAAATGCGGTACTCATACTGATGGGGAGGGCTACAACATAGTAGCAGAAAAGCTGGGTATACCCGCCAATAGACTGCCTCCCAAGACCACGGAGGATACCATTGCAGTTGGTTGCAAAGGCGTCGAAGAGCTGGAACGAAGCACAAAGCGGAAGAACGGCGGCGATAAGTTCAATCACCTCTTCGTCGGAGGTGAATAGGGCGGGAATATAGAAGCGGAGAGACGATAGGAGAGTGACGTTGACAATACCCACAATAATAGCGGCAGCCATGTTGACTTTTGCGGCGATGCGGGCGGCGTCTGTGAGGGAGGCACCGATAAAGTTTGCAATTCGGGTGCTTCCGGCGATGGAGAGAGGGAAGGGAATTTGGAACATGATGCCAGCAATAGTTGCGAGGACTGACTGGGCAGCGAGGGTAGTGGTACCGAAGTATGCAGCAGCAAGGGTGAGAATCTCGAACGCAAGAACTTCTGCTTCCATCATGAGGAAGCCGGGAAGGGCGAGGCGAACCATAGGGCCCCAGTTCTGAAAGGCTCGATAAGTGAATCCGTTCCAGCATTCCCTGCCAGCGAAGAAATAGACGTAAATGAATAAGAGGGCTGGGAGGAGATTATCGGTCGCAATGACTGCAATAGGAGCTCCGATGAAACCCCATCCGAATTTCTAGCGTAGTAGATGTTAGTCAAGAGCAACGAACAACATGACATAGGGAGGAGGAAATACCCAAACAAAGCACCAATTCATAAATGCGTTGGCAGGAGCACCAATCAGCAGAACGTAGAGAGATGCAGAAAATAAACCTTGGGCCTGAACATATCGCTTCGCAGCCTCAAAGAGCGCATATCCCGGGGCTCCAAGGATGGCCACCTTCAGGTAGAGCCCAGCTAGATCAGCAACTTCTTTATTAGGAACAATGGCTCTCAGAATGTAGTCGCCAAAGTACCACACGACAGCGATAGGTATGGTCATAGTCCAGAGGAAACAGACCATCCGTTGCGTCTGGAGGCCGACGAGTTTCTTATTTCCCGACCCGTACGCCTGTGCGCAGAGGGTGTCGAATCTCGTTGCAAGACCTTGATAGACCGCATAACCGCTGATATTTGCTGTCATACTAGCCAAGCTGACAGCAGCTAGTTCAACCTTGCCCAGATGCCCCACGGTGAAGATACTAGCGATAGTAAGGGAGTACTGGAGGAGAAAGCTGAGTATCAGAGGAGCACTGTACTCCACGAGCACCTTCGCCTCTCTCGCCCATGTTGTCTGGATCAATCCTGCCATCACTGCATCCTCCCACTTCTGGTCGAGTGCCTTGGCCGAATTGTCAGCTCCATTGGTCCCGTTAGTCCCGTTAGCACGATGTTGTCCATTGCCCAAGAGCGAGGTGGTCTCTGTTGGCCCAGTAGCAGACGTATCGGCCTCGTGGTCTGCGGATGGCTTCAATGTATTCGACAACAAGCGGCCCCTATTTGCACTTGGTGAGCCAGAAAGAATGGCATTATCTTCCAACAGCGTTCGTTCCTCCTCGCGTGCTCGCTCCCGCTCCGCGTCGGTCAAATTATCCGCCTCGTGGGTATGTGGGACAACGGTTCCTCGAGGGCCGCCCATTGTGAAAAAGCTGGGCCGTCTATATGACCCAGCCAGAGAGTGAGAACCACTGGTCGTCCTGGCGAGCGGGGAGGTCCCAGAAAGGTGACTCTCGATATCATCATCACCGACGGCCCGTGAGGGGATGTTCTTTGGCGGCGACGGCATCCTGATGACCCTGGCTGCAACTGGCTGCAATAATGCTGCAATTGAAAGACTGGGTGATGTGTTCTCCGTAACTCAGAGCAAACCTGTTCGGGACAAAAGCAGGCCAGGAGGATCAGTTTTGTTCTTCAGCTCCCAGTGCAAAAGCAATTATCCAAACTCTGCCCACGACGAAAACTTGCACAAGGGCGTACTCAACATCTGCGCCAGAAGCTCCCCTGTCAATCTATCCTGGCCGTCCAGTCGCAATTGGAATATCTACTTTTTGGGATGGAAAAAAAAGCGGAGAGCCGGATGGGGCAAGTCCAAGCCGGGTCATGTGATAGAAACCCCGTGACCTCCAAAAGGCGAAAAAGTGAAGAAGAAGAAGAAAAACATCACGAAGGACGAGGATGTGAAGGAACAGAGAGAGAGAGAGAGAGAGAGAGAGAGAGAGCTGGCTAGAAGAGTATAAGACTACAGGACCATGCCGCATGTCCCAGAGACAGATATCGAGGATGAGCCCTTTGGCCACCCCTTTGGCCGGCTATCAAACCCGCTCAGCATCAAACCAGTGAACGTCACCAAGTTCGTATCTGCCGCACCGATAATAATATAATCCCCTACCCTGTTTCATATATTTTGACAACAAAACTAACATAGGGTTACAGGCAGCTCGCGTCTAAAAAACGGGTCGTCTTCACCCAACCCCTCCTCGGAGCCCTGCTGCTCGACAACAACGCATCCGATGCACGCGACCACTGTGCCAACGAGCGCACCTTTCTAGCATGGCTTCGGCTCTCCATGTATCTCTCGATCGTGTCGAGTGCCATCGTCCTTTCGTTCCATCTCCGCGCCCAGCCTACCGCGTTAGAACGTCACTATGCTCTCCCGCTAGGGATCCTGTTTTGGGTTCTCTCCATCGGGACCATAATCAGCGGGGTTGCGAATTACATCCATACCCTGGCCAAGTATAGCCGTCGTGCTGCTTTGGTTCAGAGCGGCTGGAAGACACAGGTTATCTTCTGTATCGTTGCGGCCGTCATCATCGGAACTTGCATTCTCTTTTTGAGCACTAATAGCAGGTAATATTCCTTCCATATCCCTCCCGTCATGCTAGCACCTTAGAACTCTTGGCTTATCACTTTCATATCTACAGGACGATGTCCACTTAGGTTCTCTTCTGGTTGCGGGAGTCGGGATGGTTATACTCGGTTTAAATGGCATTGCGTTGCTTGAATTTTACCTTTTTTTTTTTTCGCTCGATACCCTTTATTGACCCTCCTTGACTTGCATAATACCCGTTTTGGGAACGGACTCGGACTTTCAGGCGACATGCTACTCATTCTCTTGTTTTATTTTTCTTTCGGCGTTCCATTGCTACGGCATCTTAGCATCTTCAGTTCAAAGGTTTGTGGCTGTATCATTCTTCTCGGGCAGTTTTAACCAAATTTAATCATAATTGAAGCTATAGCATTAACATATACCTAGCTGGTACCTTTCATTATCTTCAGGAGTAACCGTACTTAAGATAATCCAAACATTATTCTTCAGAGCCCTTCGCTCTCAATAATCAATTTCCCTCTTGACTACATTCGACATATCTTGTCGTCGTTGACATATTTCTTGAACGAATCGGAGCCAAAGTTCTCCCACCATTCGAACAATTTGTCGTCACAGATAAGCTTGAACCATGGAGTGAACTTGGCACTAGGATCCTTGAACATCGTCTTCAGCTCTTCCGGGGTGACATATTTGACATCACGAACTTCATTGGGATTGGGGTTAAGGTCGACGTCGGCTTTGATAAAGAGGATGTAGTCAACTACATTAAAATGTTAGCTTCCATCACACTAACCAGGCCCCCAGAGGTAGGGCTACTCACTCTCGTGTTCACCCCATTTCCCATCTCCACCGCTGGGAGCAAGATAGTGAATCCTAGTAAGGAACTCGAACTTATCCGCAGGAACTTGGGCTTCCTTTATTCCCAGCTCTTGGTCTAATTTTCTTCGTGCAGCAGAGCGAGCACCTTTCACAGCTTCATCTAACGCCGATCCACTCGCCTCCATCTCGCTGGGGATAGCAAGTGGGTGGGAGCAGCAGGTATTGGTCCAAAGATCCGGGAACGTGATTTTTTCTGTAGCACGTTGCTGGAGGAGAAGACGGTTTTTCGAGTCAAACAGGAAAACGGAGAATGCACGATGAAGCAGTCCGCGGTTGATGTTCGTCATTAAATGGCCTATAGAGAATTGCGGGAGTTAGTCAATTCACGAATTCCTAAAGGCCAGACGATATTTCAACGCCAGCCTGTGCCATAGGCCATAACTCACAAGTCTTCTTGCTCCCAGATGCAATCGGCTTGTCATCCGTGTCCAAGACAATACACATCTCGTCCATCAGTTTGACTTGATCCTCATTGTAGCCATCGAGCTCTCCTCCCACCTTTGCAGAGCTTGAAACCCCAAACCGGGTATCGACGTCGGGGAATAACCTGGCAACGTTCTCTGCCGTGATGGCCTCGGTTACACTTGTGGCGGTGCTCATGGTGATGGAACTGTGCTGGCGTCACGTAAAATCGGAGGGCTTAGAGGGATGAGATGGGTTCAGGATATGCGGGAGCCGAAAACGGGGGCAAACAATGGCTGTCTTCGAAGTGTGTACAGAGTATGCAAGCAAGAATCAATAATACTTGACGCTAATAGATACCGAAGGCTGCAGGTGTGAGATGTTGAAGAGATGAAGCAAGTTGCTCCCGTCGCAAAATTGAGCGGCGTTAATAAAATAAATAGGTGGGGTAGAACTGGCGGATCGTATTAAAATCCTATTTTTTAGTCCTCAAAACATCCCGGCCTATCTTACGCTCCTCATCAACACAACTCCGACCGCACTTCTTTTTTAGAAAGCTAGGCTGTTGGCCGCATTTCATCTAAGTACTCAGACACCGCATGGTAAAGGTATCTTGAACTCCCGTGCGTCCTAGGTTCGGAGGCAAGCTCGGCTCCAGGATCTGCTAGCTTCCGACCCCAACGGCAAGGGGGAGCTTTCAATTGACTTGATGTGTTTCGAGGACGTCCCCCGGCATGACTTACGTAGCTAGAGACTTTAACCTAGCTTCCTTTGCGCTGAATTGGATGATTTGCTACAGATGAACTCCCTCAGAGAGAGAAGATGCATGGTTCAGGGGTATCTGACCCTCTCAGACTAATCCCCAGCGCTAACGAGTATGCGAATGCGATCTCTCCTCTCTAGGCACTCTGTATGGGGCTGCCTGTCAACACCCTGTCACTCAAGCAAGCTGGTAGAAAAAACGCAAGCTAGACGTTGGAGGTCATCAGTCTTACACTAGGAAACGATGGCAACATGCATGACGAGGGATCCATGCATTTGCACATACACAATGCTGCAATTGACTCTTCAGCAGTGGGCAAGTGCCGCTAAGTCTAATGTAATCCATCGTCACTGGAGATTGAAACTGCTTACTGGATTTAGAAATCAGATTTTTCACCACATATGCCGATGCTTACAAGTCCGAGCCAACACCGAGATGCTCTTGCTTGCCTTGCACGCCTTTGATCTCCAACCGACCAGGCTAGAGTTGCTATTTCTAATTCGCATGATTGCACGGCTCAAGTGTGAGAAACAAACGGAGAACCGATCTACACTAATATCTAAATTTTGTTCGGGGTTTGTTCTATTCTCGGTTTACTGGTAGACGACTGCATTCTGGATCATCACTAAATAAACGGGACAAGTATCAAGTCGAACCTTCAAAGCAACTCAAAACCAGCAATCAATCCATGCGATGCACAGAGATGAAAAGGGTTACGTGCAGCAACAACTCCGTTTGGCAATTAAAGTTGGGGTTTGCAACATTTTCTGAAGGAAACTAGTTGGTTCACACGAAAGGGCCAATCCGTCTGCATGCATCGATGATCCCCGGAACCCCCTCGGGACTCACTTTCCAGATACCCGGGGTCACTGCCTTACAACAACAGCGTAAACTAATGTTCCTGCACAGTCAATCCCGCTCTTTGGCTTTCTAAGATGTACATTTACTTGCATGCACCCTTCTAGAAGGAAAATCGAACAATCACAGGTGTGGTACAGGGCTGGCGCTAAGACGAAAGCATCCGTCAATGAAGGGCTTCTGATTGGGGCTGGAAGAAAGCTGCTGTAAATAAATTAGGCCCCCAGAGGCTGCTAGCCAATACTATCTTACCATCTCGCTGTAAACAGATAGTAAACAGTGAAATCGTCCGAACATTTCCTTCAGCCCTGCAATGCAAACGGGAAGCGAAGTGGGTTCGCTTTTTTCAGGTCATGAGATACTTAAAGGGGCCATAAGCTCGGTCCGACAAACGGGTTCTTTGCTATATGCGTGTCGATATACCCAAGAGCGGCCAGTGCATCCCCTTTAGTCGATACAAGTCTAGAAAAGGGCATCTCGTGCATATCGCAATCCCCAGCGACACGAGACCATACTAAACTGGCCTAGGGCGCGCATTCTTCTTCTGGAAAAGCCACATAGAAGGCGATTCGAGCAGGGATTACTACGGATACGCGAAAGAAGCAAGCGTTTGTGGCAGAATAAGGCATCAAAGCCCATGTTGCTCGAACAAACCGTCAAGATGATCGACGTGTCGGGGGGCTCCGATAAGAACTCTGTAGTCTAAAGTATTATCTTTACTCCGTAGAGTGTACGGAGGACGGAGTACTGCGGTTGAGTTTGCAAGGCAGAAAAAGTAAAGAGGAGTAAAATAAAATCCAATATATGCAATCGACCATAAGGCTTATGCAAGGACTGGCTGCATATGGAATAGTATTGCTAAATGGGCTGAATGAGGACGCTAAGGAATACGATGGGATTAAGGGAGAAAAAAAAGACCGAAAAATGAAATTAGCTACGGGGTACATATCTAATTATGTTGGATGCATGATTTATAACAGTGTGTATACGATCATGATCTGTCCAATCTACGTAAGATGCAAAGGAGTGGATAGGACGGCGACTAGTCAAACACCAGGAGACTCAAGCAGACTTGGTGAAGAGAAAGGGAGTGGACTCGGTGGCAGCATCTCAAAGATATCAGATTCAGCCACAGTCCTATATTCGGCTCAGAAGCTGGCAGTGCTCTCCTTGTCCCTTTTGTCTGGGGCAAGTTGATCTTGTTTCAGAGTTAAGGAAAAAGCACGGACAGCCGGAAAAAAAGCCAAGCTTAAAAAATAAAGAAATAAAGTTAAGTGGGGCCTTCCTGCATGGAAAAAGTCTAGAAGGAAGTGGAGACTGGGACCTGGACTAGGCCTAATCCGGCTACTGGGCGCCTAAATCTTTTTGTTTGATGAATAACAACAGCAAGAGCGTGCATACGGGGATCACCACGCAAAGGGCAATCAGCAATTAATAATTCGATTGCATATATGTTAGAGTCAACGGCCAGCGCTTACTCTCCTCTTCTGATATCCTATGAAAACTAAGTATGCTGCAATCCATGCCCTGCTGGATCCTGGTGTCTCGTACTTCTCCTCCCCCCAAGGACGTTAGGAAAAGGGGGCCATCACCTTCCCCCGCACACATCGACGGCT
>JANTQJ010000283.1:0-19455 GCA_032989685.1 Arthroderma sp. PD_2
ATTGTGGTATTCAGTGAGATCCCTGTTGTCAGGAAAGACTTTGATTGCGATCTCGTCGTTGCACTTGACCACAATCCCTCTAATGCTAAGTTCAAAGAGCCTCTCGGAGTCCAAAATTAACTTTTTCAATGATGTTGCAAGAGACGCTTCGTCAGAATTGTCGGCTGTTTTGGAATACCTCTGGAGAAGTGCCGAAGCTTGATCAGATAGAGGGTAAATGATGCTGGCGGTGACGATGGTATCGAGCTTCTCGCGGACCCAGTCACGGGGGTTCTCTGGTTTCTGCGGCTCAGGAGCCTTTGCCTTTGGCTTCGCCCATCTGTATCTGCGATCGTAATCCGATGGGAAATGATCGCGCAAGTTGATTTCGGGACTTGCGGTGACTTCATCATGAAGACTGTTGATGGTTCGGAGATTATAGCGGCCAGCATCAGAGAGTTCTCGGTACTGAACTGTTCGATGGGCACGCAAGTATGGAGTTCCAACAACCGATAGAAGGTCCGCGGCGGGGTCCTTCTCGAGCGCTTCGCGGAAGGCTTGCATCAGGTCGCGGTTCATTTGCGCGGCATCAGGCTTATCAATTGTAAGGACCTTTCTATACTTCGAGTGTGCTGCCATGATCCTCTAGAAGCTCAAAAAACACTGCGCTGGCTGAAAAGGGAGTTGTATATCTGTTTAGCATCAGATTGCTGATCAACAAGAGTATTTCAGTGATGTCGAGAATATTTAAGGTAACTAAATAAATAAGCTAGGTAGCCTTATTAGTTAACAAACTCGCTACCTACAAATTAAACCAGCTAAATCAAAGTTACTGGCTATTTCAACTACTACGTGGATCATATTTACTTTCGCGCTCATTGATTGATTTATGTATATATATATAGAATAATACTAGAAATAAATAAATATATTGCTGTAGTATAGTTAATTTATGCCCTTTCGATAAAATTCTACAATATGAGTAGAACGTCCCTGGGCCTCTTGAATATTAACTAAATATTTAGTAAAATGGGACTCTGTCTTGGCGGTTGAATGAATATCAAACTTATGAACTGCCCAACTTTGACTTGCTACTCACCTCCTATAAAATAATTAGAGAAATTCATGTTTCGCCCTACATCTTCCCGGATATCAATCTCTAGCTATATCCCACGCTCACCGTCGACGGTAGCAGCCTCGAAGTCCCCCATACCAATGGCTTCCGCAACACAGCGCAGGTTCGCGCCACTAAACTCCGATGGGGGTGATGTTACTGCATTGAAGGGCATCGTGTTTGACGTTGACGGGACGCTCTGGTAAGTATATACATCTACATGCTTTTGACATGTATTTGCCAGCCTTGAGGTGTACAGCCAAGCTAATGGTGGACAAATGGAAATGGATATAGCTTGCCACAGCACCATATGTTTCAAGAGATGCGGTAAGATTATCCCCCAAGGTGCTAAACATTATCTCAGGAGGTTCACTCCAAGCTTATATTATTGATATCTACTCCAGAGATGCTCTTGGTATAGAGAAAGGGGTTGATATAATTCATCATATCCGAGGGCTCCCCACCTTCACAGAGAGGACGGATGCCATCGCATTAGTTCGAGGCATCGAGCGCGAGGCAATGGTAAAACAGGTTCCTCAGCCAGGCCTCGTCGAGCTCATGGACTATCTTAATTCGAAGGGGGTAAAGAGGGCGTTGTGCACTCGCAATTTCGAGTACGTTTATACCCTTCCTATTTACCCCTCATATCGATATAGAACTTCGGGGTTTTTTTGACTAACGTCGTTTTGAATGTCTACAGTGGCCCAGTCAATCATCTTATCAAGTCTCACCTTGCAACTCACATCTTTGCACCGATCGTGACTCGTGATACTCCTAATATATTGCCCAAACCTGACCCAGCTGGGATCTTACACATCGCACGCGCATGGAATCTCGAAGATGCCAGAGATTTGATTATGGTATGAACCTCTCTCACTTCACGGTGAGAAATTGCTAGCTAATCCGCGTATTATAGGTTGGTGATAGTTTGGATGATATGACGGCTGGTCACAAAGCTGGATCAGCTACCGTGCTGCTCTTGAACGAAAGAAACCAGGACCTCAAGGACCACGAGCACACAGATCTTTGCATCGAACGTCTAGATGACTTGATTGATGTATTGGAGAACGGATTCCGTGGAACCAGGGAAAGGTCTTGAGCCTGGATGTTGAGCGAATTACATAGATAGCACGTCTACAGTGAAGAACTACGAATAGTGATATGCAACGCCGATGATGATAGAGTCTATACCTTGCTGTTTGCAACAAGAGGACCCTCGCGAGGAATTGATAGTAGGCCCTTTCGAGGGCTATTTCTAGTGTTTTCACATTCTAATTATTCGGCGTCGTAAATTTGTATTCGCGGAGCTGGCACAGACAGTTAGGTTACCGATCTAGGGCAAGCCGGAAGCTGTAAGAATGGGAGAGCCCTGCTCGTCGGCGGCACTAAATCTAGGGGTCTAGTCCGACATGTGCACAGGTGTTGGATGGCGTCTTCGTAATGTCTCTCACGATGTCTTCCAACAGCGAGAATGGTATCGGAGGTAATAGGCACTCGAAGCGATGCTTTATATAAATATGTCGCCATGTAACCCAGACCCATTACAAGGCGACCTGGGAAGTCGATGATATCACTGGGTATGTGGATGGATGCGGATGTTGTTAATAACACACGGGTAAATATTGGCTCCAACGCCGTGCTGTCGACTCTTATAGGTAAAATATGGTCGGTGAAATCCACTGCCATACACGTCCTCCGGTGCTCAGGTTGGCTCACTGATACGGGGCGCGTTGGTATCCATATGCTTTGAGCTTCCAACATCGTGGTACATTGGTATATTTGCGCTTCAAGAATTTCGATTATTCTTTCGTTTACCTCGACCTGACATTGGTCTAGAGGTGTCTTTCCCACCCCTTTGACCGCCTCCACCACCACCTCTCCCTCGGCCCCTTCCAGAGCCACGGGAAGGTGGTGGTGGCCCTCTTCCGCGACTAGGCGGCGGCTGTGGTCTATATTGGTTCCCAGAGTATCGTGAGTCTGGGGAGCGAGAGCGCGGCCTAGAGTTGGAGCCAAAAAATTGATCACGCTCACGATAATCGCGGCGGGAGTCCCGGGGGTCACGGGAATCGCGAGGGGTGTAGTGATCACCACCATTATCATTAGAGCGGTTTGCATTCGAGCCCAGATTTCGGCCACGGCCAAGGCCGTCAGCAAATCGTATATGCGAGCGGGGAGCTGGAGGCGGATTAGGACGTGATTTGATATGAAATTCGTCCTCTTCTGGAGTTGGCTCTCTATGAGCGCGTCCCTTGATCTTCAATTGAGGGAGAGCGCCGTTTGTACCGCTGCTCCCCGTGCTCACTGGTAGCTGATTTATGTTGGAGATAATGGATGGATCAAATGCCTTCAAGCTCCAAGAGGTGGAGTATGATGGGGAGCGAATAGATGGACAGTCCCCTATAAGATGTTGGGGACTTGTGCATTGGGCGCACGATATAGAAATGAATAGTTTTCCAGAGTTGAACGTGCCCTGTGGTAGCTTCCACATCAAGTCACATTGAGACTCGATGTGTTGGTCAGAGCCACATAAATCGCACGGAACTTCTTCAGCTGACCCCTGAAGGGCAGCAGAACATGTTTCTTTGTCGTGTCCTCGTTCTCTACATTTCTGACATCGTCGCCAGGTAGGGCAGAACCTAGACTCATGGACATCCCATGCACCGCAATGCTCGCACTATGTTTGTAGGAGTTAGGGCACACAAACAGATAGCAAGTGAACGACTATACTTACCTTTTTGCTTGGGCAGATGTCTGATAGGTGCCCTTCTTTGAAACAGTCCGTACACCTGACAGCGGTCGTGGGATCGGGGTCTTTAGCAGTATTATATAGTATGTACCGAGATTGTTTCTTGAAATCTTCAGCGCTCAACTCCGCAATAGTTTGTGGAGGATTGGTGTATTTCGAACTGAAGGCCTCACGCGCAGCTGCATCTATATCTGCATTATTGGCATCGTATTGTATCACCTCCACCTCCACCGATGCCGGCTGGCCTTGAATTTCAGCTTTCGAGGCATCAATAGCCACTGGTGACTGTTTTTGCTCGATACATGTAGGCTGTGGTTCCGGGTTCACGCTCTCCTCTGGGCTCGCTTGATCCATATTGAGTAGGATGGAGCTGTCGTTCTCATCAACGTCGGAAGGATCAGTTGAATCGTCAGTTGAATTATCACTGTCGGCATCACTGGCATCCTTGGCTAGGCTATTATGATCCTCAGCCCGGGTTTCAGCCTCTGATTCATCCTCCGCCGATGCGCTTCCGCTGCGCCAGTATTTCCCATTCACTGTATTGAACGAATTGGTCGTCTTCACGGCGTTTGGGGCTGCACGACGAAGCACAGTCCGCACCTTCCCCTTCCGCACATTATTCCAGTTGGCAGACAACTTCTTCCCGGGAGCCGCAGTCTGCGAGCTGGTCTGTTGGACATCTTTGGCCGGCGCAAGACCGACAGACGCGGTACGCGAGTCGCAAGCTCCATCTTCCGCGACGCCTGACATCCTCAGGCAAGTCCTTTTAAGACATGGTCAGTTTCAATTGGGTCCGGGCATGCGTGGCAGACAAGATAAGCTTACCTGTAGCCTGAGATACTCGGGAGCGAGCGTTGGAGGGTCCTTTATCAGATGCCACTTCTTTGCGTGTCTTGGGTCGAAGGGGAAGAAGAAAAAAAAGATATGGGACTGACCAGAAGTGGCTACTTAGTCAGCCATGTCTCGGAGCATCCAGATGGGAGAGAAAGCACCAACAACTTATTTCCAAGCATCAGAGAAACCAACGAACCAGCCAACCAACATAACCAAGCTCCAGCGACTCCAAACACTCGGACGGACAAGCTCTAGACATCGCATATTTAAAGCAACACGCCTGCTGGGATTGTCTTAGCCTGCATATAAATTGAGGTCGACCTGCTACCATCGCTCTGGGCCAGTCTGGCCATTTGTATCTCTGTCCCATATCCTGCATCCCTCGCCGTCTCATACCAACATATCCTATAACTAGCCACTCGCCCGTCCTTCTCGCGGCACGCCCTGTCATCCTTCGGAGCATTTTCCTTTCTCTCCGCCAGGCAGCTATCCTCTCGACGCTAACTCGGTACAATTTCCTCGAAGTCTCCCTTATAGCCGGATAGAGAGAGAGAGAGAACAGCTGCGTCCGAACTCACGACTTTCGATAAGTCGATATAAAATCACGGAGTTGATCGTCCACGGTCTTCCTTTTACCCTCGAATCCGCTATAGTTATTAGCTGCCAATACCGCCAAACTGTCTCCCCTTATTGTCCCGAGAACCTCCTTCTCGTCCACGCTTGAGCCGCGGCCAACGCAAACTCCATCTCATCTAACACCAGACACGGGAATGAGTCAGGTCAAGACAGGACGGAGAAGGAGGTCCAGCAGTATCATATACCAGGAGCCGCCGGAGTCTATAGAGCACACAAATGACCAGGCCGCGCTGCCGAATCTGAATGCGAACTGGGTCAATGCAAAAGGTGAGATTGTACCAATGCCCTTCCACCTCCGTGGTCTGATTAAGTCTGGTTTACTGACATTAAAACCCGTGTTGTCAGGTGCCTGGACTATCCACTTCGTCCTAATCATAGCATTAAAGATATTTTACGACATCATACCAGGCGTGTCCCAGGAGACATCATGGACACTCACCAACATCTCCTATATGTTTGGCTCGTTTCTCATGTTCCATTGGGTTAGAGGAGTACCTTTTGAATTCAACGGCGGAGCCTATGATAATCTCAACATGTGGGAGCAGATTGACAACGGCGACCAATATACTCCAGCCAAAAAATTCCTTCTAAGCGTCCCTATCATCCTCTTCCTCCTGAGTACGCATTACACACACTATGACTTGACATATTTCATCATCAACTTCTTAGCTGTTCTCGGAGTCGTCATCCCAAAGCTACCTATCGTAAGTCTACATTCCTTCTCTCCGATTTCATCAAATATACCCTTTGTTCTTCACATGGCCATGTACTAACCCAGCCAACAGTCACATCGCATGCGAATAGGATGGTTGGCGGATGACCCGGAAGATTCATAGAGAAGTAGCATGGTTTGGGGGCCTTTGTAGGATCAATTTAGAATCAATTTTTGAAGTTTACTTGCAACAAATTTTTCTTTCCCCAATGAGCCGCCGCATCCCTAGCGTAATTTGGGCTTTTTTTCTCATTCAACCGGGCCACGAAGAGCAATCTATAGTATTAGTCTGTACGGATACATTTTAGCTAATTAATTCATCGCTGCTATAATAAGAAAAAATCCATCACACAAAGATATCTTCATCCCACGATAAACAAACACACTTACGTACCCCATACTCTGGTGGCTGAACGATCGCCCAGGCATGTGATAATACTAGCTTGGCGAGAGGATAAAGAATTCAAAGAACATCGACCACACTGGTATATAGCATAGGTAGGTTGGTAGCTTCGTGAAAAGCGCTCAAGGGAATATAGGGATATCACTTCTGACGCAGATAGTACGGGGTTTTGCAGGGTGTATGGAGTGAACAACCCGGGAATGAACGAGCCGCGGTTTGATCGTGTGTCAACTCTACCCCTGACTCCCCTATCCATGCTGATTTGATTCTGGACCGTCTGGCCCCTTGCCCGAATATTCGAGATGCCAACGGGGTGGGTAAATACTGCTGTTCAAAGAAACAACGTCGAGTTTGAAGTCGACATATGCCAGGATTGGCCTTCCTTTTCGCCTCTAAATGGTCGCGTTCGGCGGATGATATCCCTGTCTTTACGGAGCACCCCAGATTGCTGCCTCTATCGGCTCTAAGATGGAAACAATACTTCACCAGACCGTCTTACTCCGTATAGTTACTAAAATCACCCGGGGTTTCTCTATAGCTGTCGATTCGACTGGGAGAACATGGCGGTACGTTGGAAGGATTGAAAGACGTACTCAGCCTCCGATGCTACAACAAACGTATAGCCATATAAGTTCAATTGCATACTTCTTAGATAGTTACTCCGTACTATTTGAAAAGGCGATAAAGGTCGCATTTAAATATAGCCTGTCTCATATCTAATAATAAGACCCAAGATGTTCACCATCCCCTAGCTTGTAGCACGTCCTTGTGGCGTACCACTAGCAACGAACCGAAAACGAAGGCTCTTCCTAGCCGGCTGCCACCATAATTTTCACCCAGGATTGAACTTGACACATCTAATTCTATGCATCAATCACCCTTGTAGCACTGACATTCCTCGCTCAATGTCTGACAGCGTGCCTCACTCGCTGATGCACAATTGCCGCACATATAGCACCCGTCTGGCGGGTAACAGTTGCCTTCTCCAATTATGCAGCTGCCGTGGTGACCAACACAATGGGTACATTCAGCGCCAGCCTGGATTTTGAGGCGCTTTTCCTAGGAGGCATAACAGTCAGTATCGATAGACGGTTTCTAGTGTACCATAGGACAAAGGCCTGGGGGGGATGTCAATTAAAAATATGTTCCTTACTTCAACCATTGCCTCCTAAGTGGAAGAAAGCAACATCGTCAATAAATATGTCTTTCCTAGATAATAGAAGCCCAGTATTTGGAGTTACATAGAACTTACCGACTCCCCAATGAAAATCTCGCCGCCACTGGTGTACGTGAATAGTTCCAAGCTCCTGGGAACCGATAGTTCTGGCAGTGCATCGACTTGTAGTCCCACCAAAAAGGTAGTCATGGCAGTCAAGGTAAAGAAAGAAACGTTCTTCATAGGGGATAAAGTGAGATCTGGAATCTGAAGTTCTTATTGAAGAAGCTGGTTTCTTGCTCTGGAGTTGGTTAATTATCTGAACTGTTTATAGCGCGAGATATCCCTTTTTATACCCCCAGCTGAGTATTCTTCACAAGGAAGTGAAAAGCGCAAGGCGCTCCATCGGGCAAGCTGAGCACTGCTTAACGCTGGTGTCCTTGGTGAGACATGGGCAATTGCAGTATTGTTACTATCTCTAAGTCGACTGAAGGCGGTATGATGCATTGTAATTTGAAGCATATGCTGAAGAGTAGGTATATATCCGGTTATGCGTGACAGCCATGGGCATTCTTAATACTATTCCGAAACAATATCTCTAGCATAGTTATGGGTATCGTGGTTTGCCTTGTACTCGGTATCTCACACATCATAACAGAGTAGACAAGTGGTATAAAACAAATCGAGCATTTATTCCCCCAATATAAGTTGAAGTTGAAGTTGGTCAAAATAGAGAGGAAACTGGACCTTGTTTGGGTTTAGCTCTCCCGCTGCAGACATCCATGGCCGGAGATCTTGAAGCGCATCTTTGGACATCCTCCAGCTTTCATCGTGAAAAAGAGCAGCACAACCGGAGGCTCGCTGCTTTCTCCATGGCTTCGGAGCCCAAATATCGCCCAGTGAAGGCTCTCCCTTCCGACCTGTGCTCCTACTGCAGCGCCTACCTGGAGGAGAGACTCTGTATGCTGCCCCGCCGTCGCGAACCACTCTTAACGTGAAATCCCACACGTACACCTATGTCGAGAAACCACCATAGCTGATTCTTGCCGTGTCATACCATATATAGACTCACAGTCTCTCGGCCTCTTGCTGAGCATCATATCTTCTGGCTCCATTGCTTCCCGGACGGCGTTCGTCCCACCCACGCCATATCTTGCTCTAGCAGCGACTCTGACGGTACATCCTACAACCACCACCCGATCCAAATCGGAAGAGCACCAACAAGCATCCAACTCAGCTCTACTGTTGCTGAAGCTTGTAAATAAACATGCTGGACCCATTGGAGGTGGGTTTGGCACTGCATTTGTCTTCAATCGCTATGCCAATTCAAGAAATGGCGGCCGGTATGCGGCAGATGGCGACTCACCGAACTCAGGCGGCACCGGCCATATGCGCATCGACCCTTTGAATCTGGACCTCGCGCAGGGTAACTCCTTATGGTCACACGCGGAAGACTTTTGGCAAGTTGTTGGATGGGCGCTCAACTGCTCCGTTCTGCACCCCAAGAGGTGGGCCCGATGGCACCTCTTTTTGCAATTTATGTGCGATCTCTTAGAGGATGACTGGAAAGAACGGGAGAAGCAGTTCAAAGCCGCTCCTGCTAATAGCACTAATTCTAAACAAAGTAGCTCGGTGCTCACAGAGAGTTTGATAGCTAGATACATATCTACCACTTCAAGCTACACTGGACGTGATAGGAGGATTTTGAAGGCCATCTTTGCCGATGGCTCCCAAACATCAACAAATGAATTCGGGGAAGTTTTCCATAACGAATTAAAAGAACTTCCAAAGAATACTGATCGAATTGAAGGGAGGAAGGGTGATGTGAATATCGATGAGGACGCCTATGGGGACTACCTTGACAACCCTGATTACGACGAGGAAGATGAACATCGGGAGGATGCTATCCATAAAACCTCTGGTGGTCCTGATGTGGCTGAACCCAGCAGAGCAAAGCGTCAAAGAAGGTCTACGAGAAAGAAGGGCGGTGCCAATGCAGTTTCAGAACATGGAGATGATGGCCCAATAAATGCCAAGTACGATAAATTAGACCACCTAGGGAGCCTAGAGTCTCTCACTATTCGGCAACGACTTCTACGCCTATTATCTTCAGTTTCTGACGCTATACCAGCACATTTTATGCCACTCGAGAAGCTCTACTCCTTCTACGTCGAGTTCATTCGGCACCTCCCACTCCCTACTTTCCAACTATTCGTCTCCCCTTCCGTCCTCACCCACTTCCCCCCTGCCTGCCAGACCACTCTCTGTGAAATGCTACTCTTTAACCTTCGAGAGAATGCTGCCCCCGACTCCACCGAAAAGTATCTAAGCCAGGCCAAGCTCGAGAGCTGTTTTCTTCCTTATGCTGCAAACACGCATAGCGTAATTGATAACGCGAGAGTGTCAATTCTGCTGGAGTCTTTAATCCGCCTTCTCGCAGCCAATGGATTGCTTTTAGCTAGGCCAACACTAACGATTGCCGTCGCAGAAGGCATCGAAGAGCGAGCAGAGAAGGCTCGGATTGACCTTAAAAGAGGCCAAAATAAGAAGTTGACCGAGGAGTTTGGGTGGGTGTGGTTGATCGAGAGCGGGGAGCGTATGGTGTATTTGGTTAATAAGATTATACCAAAGGAGCCGGATCCAGATTACATTGTTATTGATCCATGATATTATACTCCGCGCCATCATCGAGAGTACAGTCCCAACATTGCTCCTCAGATGGAAAGTGGAAAGGCTGATATAAGGGGTATATCATGTGAAATGATTACCACATGGAGCCAATCATTTCAAGATATTTAAACAGAAGGGAGATCCTATGGCCTAGACGACAATTCCTCGCAGGCTTTTTGCGATCTCGAATCTGAATCTAGCGATCGATTGTAGGGAGAGGTCATCATGATAGAGTAATTTGTCAATAAATATCTAGACAACACCAATCAGGTTCTTGCGAATGATGTCTCAATAAACCTATTCTAACAACCGAATCAATGGAGATAAAACAATGATACCATGAGTAAGAAATCCGTTAAATCATTCTAGTAGGAACCGTTACAAACACACACTATCGTCTCTCACTTCCTCATCCTACACATACCCCAGTGCATATCCAAATGCTCCAGGGAACACCATGGGGCAAAGCGGTGTGCCTATGGTGGCGGGCGAGGCCCAATTATCTGTCGTCGTGTACCGAACCCAATTCCTGCCCCTGATTTGTTTTGGCTATCTCCTCCAAGATATCCATACTGATGAACATCCCATCCTCCTTCCCCTGGTCCACTACCAGCGGTATTCACGCCCTTCTTGACTGCATCCTTTGTTTGCTGCTGGTTTTCCTCCCACTCGCGCTGTCGTTCACGCTCTCGTTCCATCTCCCTCTCAAGTAGTGACTTTGATGCCCATCCACCAGCTCGAGTCTTTTGCGTGGATTCAACGCGCCGTCGATTTTCCTCGTCTACTTCAGCCGTGGATGAGAACTCTGGTGGTCGGTATGAGACTGGCTTTTTAGAAGTAGGGGCGGGGTTGTTTTGCAGAAAGCGATCCGTGCGATTCTTGTTAACGTAATTTGCAGGATCTGGTAGAGGGCGAGGTGAAGTTGGAGGGTTCACGTCTCTTGGTGGCATTGCAGGCGGTGTAGGAAGACCCCTAGGCGGTAGTGATGGAGGGGGTGTTGCTGATGATTCATCCTGATTGCGTGCATTCCACTCTCCTCGGAGTAGTCGACGTTCCTGTTCCTGCGATGACAAGTCGTAGCTTGGCTTCTGCGGAGTATGGCTTGGTTGATTGTTATCTGGACGTTGAGACCGAGCTTGAGGGTGAGCTTCTGGTTGAGGAGACCCACGTAGAGCAGCAAGCTCCTGACGCTCACGCTCATATCGTTGTTCCCTCTCTTTGGCCATTTCAAGCTCGCGCTCCAATGCCTTGATTCGTTCACTTTCGCTCGAGGGAGCGGGGGCAACTTTTGGTTCATGAGGTTGAGCGGCCACTCCTCGGGAAGGCCTTTGGGCAGTTTGATACTGGCTTAGGAATTGTCCATTTAACCTGGCGTCCGCAGCCTCTCGCTTATGCAGCCGCTCCTCTTCCATTCTTTCTTCTAACTCTTTCTCCTCTTGCTGTCGGCGCACTTCCTCTTGCTCCCATTGGCGCTGTTCTTCTTCCCACCGCCTCTTCTCCTCCTCTACCTGTTTTCGTTCTTTCTCTCTTAGTCTGCTCTCCTCTTCTTCCCAGCGCAGTTTTTCTTCAGCCTTCGCGCGTTCTTCTTCTTCCTGAAGCGCTCTCTGACGTTCGGCATCCTCGGCTTGCATTCTTGCATGTTCCTCTTCCTCCTGTCGTCGTTTCTCCTTCTGCGCAAGGCTAGGTACAGCCGGGCCAGGCGTGGTGATCTGCCGTCGTGCACCGAATGCTACGCCGAGATTTCCTTGACTTGCGCCCCCTATATACCCATACTGATGAATATTCCAAGCAGGGGCTGTTGTTGCTTCATCGGCCTTGCTACTCCATGCGCTAGTCTTTGCAGGAGGGGAAACAGGGCCGCTTCTGCTGGACGGCTTTGTAGGACTTGTTCGCCCGGCTTCACTGACGTTGCTATGCCCACGGGATCGGGAGTATGGTGCAACAAAGCGTCCTCCTTGACTAGATCCGCTCATTTGAGGGCTCAATGCACCATTCTTGTTTTTTCCGATTGCGCCTGGGAACTTGGTGGGCTGGATAGCATATGCCTTCCGGCTGAACGCTCCGAGGCATTGAAGAACTTGGGCAGGGTCTTTTGCCTCGTAAAGGTCGACCGTAAGGAAGACATCATGAGGCGGGAGGTTGAGAGGAGCCCTCTGGCAAGCATGTAGAAAATGAGATATATTTTCCATCTGAACGAACGGCATATTTGACTGTTTGAACTTCACACCAGGAGGGCCCACCGCAAGATTGACTAGTCTAAAGGTTGGAAACAAATAGTTAGGAAGAGTGAATCTATATGAAAATGAAGCATCAGCAAGAATAAGATCATCACTTACCTGCAAAGCGCTACTCCGTCTCGTAGTGCTTCTAGGAGGTCACCATTCTGGAGCTTCTCCTGTAGCGTTTCTTCGATCCAGGCTCGCACTTCATTAGCTGCCTGGGGGGTATATTTCGACAGTCGCATGTTGCGCAAGTCCTTATCCAGTGATGAAACCGATGCCATCATGCCGCGATTCAATGGCTCTGCTTGCTGGTAACGAGAAGTGAATGGTGGGATGTTCCGGTTATCTCAGAGGGGTAATCCTGCAGGCTGTTGGCATGACCTGGATCTTGGTAGTGAATCAACAATCTCATGTAGTTCCTAGTTGTAAGAAGGAGGAAATGTTGTCTATAGATCGTTTGCGCAGAGAACGAGGAGTCGAAGTGGTTATGTGTGATGGTGACGTATCTTGTTCCTTATAGATATTTTGTTTATCCTCCGCTTGCAGGCTGACCAAATGTTCCGCCACGTCTCTTCCCTCAGCCACAATCTTAAAAAAGCGCTCCAAGCACGAATTAGCAATTAACAGCCATGACATCGTTACGCGCGTTATAACATCCAGATATGAGTCCGATAAACAGTCTCTGGTTCAAATGGAAGAGCCTGAAATTTCCCTGGAGGAAGATGTTCCTTGTCGGTACGTAGCTATTCTCTCAACCTACCCAGCTTCAAGCCGAAATCTGACATGGCAATATAGGGAACGATCTTTCGGGCAACACATACTGGGAATTTAAAGATTCCCTTAATCCCGGACGGTTCCGGCGCATTGTTAAAGCTAGCCCAAAGATACACTATGCGGACGTCAAAGTCTCGCGTGAGTTGACTTCGTCGTTTCGGTCCAAAAGTGGCATCGTTATCTGAGAGACCGAATAGCTAACTTGCGGTCAATGACGGATAGCACAATGGCATCAGTGGCTTCGATACGTTCGACCTGAGGCGCCGACTATTGAAGAACAGCAGAATGAGCTCCTCCGACAAGAACAGATGAAATATTTGGCTCGCCGTGCAGACGAACGATGGGCAAGCAAACCGTCATTTCTCGACAAACCACAGCAACAACCTGCTCCTGCGCTACAACCACACGAATCCTCATACCATAATACAAGACCGAGTGCTATACAGGACGATCAGGCTGCCCCCGGGCATAAAGTTGTTGGCGCCGCGGGCGGGTTGCGGGAACAAAATCTCGAGGCGAAGGGAAGCAAAAAGGCCAAAAATCCATGGGACAGGGCAGCAGGCGGACCTAGTGAGAATTGGCAGCCAGAGTCATGGAACCCTAGCGTTTCGTCGAGGAAATGATTCAAAATTGTTCAACGCGCCCACACGCTACAACACTCGGCGTTGTGTTAAACTGCAATATCTGCGACTCTCATAGCGGGTCGCCGTTACATTGCTGCAGCATGGAAGTAGAATGATAACCCCAGCTGCATATACTGGCCATCAGACTGTCAGACGAATACCCAGATGTTGTTATACCCCAGTCCACCTATCTTGGGAATCCACCACCTACCCCTACATCTTGTAAAATATGCATATGACCTACCCTTCGAGCGGTTTTTTTTGTTGCTGTATTATCAACTCATTATTTTCAGAGTCCGAAATAATCTTTTGTTCCATCGTTTGGAACTGATTTGCTGTCTCGAGTTCAAGACACCTCCTGAATGAAGATATTCAGCAGTCTTTTGCACTCCTTTTCGTACGTATCATGGAGCATATCTCTGGATAAAGGAACGGATCAGAGCTCGTTTCACCTCACTTGACCGAGGAGCATTCTTATATTGAACCACAATGTCGGGCCGGATGAAACCTAGGATTTTGTTTCATTCACGACTTCATTTTTAACCTGCTATTCTTCGGAAACCGCACCCTGGAGTTGAAATACCTATCTTTAACTCGGTGGAGTCAGGCTCTATCTTTAGGTCAGCTAATTTCATTACTCTTCCATCAAAGGACTGATGTTCCCCTTGACGGATGCATGCAAATGTACCCCTATGCGTCTGTCTCCACCTCCATACATAGCGGTCCTGACGAAAAGCTATATATGGCTCTATACGCAGGCGGCAATGCGCTTGTTTTAATGTAGCATGCTCATAGCTACAGTTACATCGTCACTGAGACATACTACGGCATTGATATGCGGGATTCTGCTACTTTGTAGTAACCTTGAATGTGGCCAAAATCTATCAAACACCCAAATATAGATGAGATTTAGATATCTCTGTTTGTAGAGATAATCTACAATAATAAAGACATGTCTAAATCTTTCGATAATCAACGAATTAAGCTACATTTTTTGTAGGAAGAGGTGGAGTATTATTGATGGCGAGATTCCAATAGGAAAAGTACTATGTAAATGTCCTCTTCCTTTTTCTTTTTGTTTGGGCAGTACAACGTGTAATTATTTAAAGTGTGTATCGTCCATTTAAATGCTATCATTAGAATCTATTTTACAACATTCCAATTCAAGGCAAAAATGCCTAAAGTACAGCAGTGAGCCACCCCAAGAACATAAGTAAATGTAGCTAAATGAGAATAATAGGAAAACAAGGGGGGTGAGGCCCTGTGAGCTAAAAGAAAGGGGTAGGTAACAAGCAGATGGCCAATATGCAATTAAGCCCAAAATGGGGAAGCATACAAGAAATCATTGAAACGCCTGTGTTTGCCAGAAGTAGTATCAAAACGTTCCTATATACACGGAAGGGTGATGAATTGAGAAGAGAAACAAACGCCAAATGCATATTAAAAGCTTTAGCAAAAAACAGCTTCTAGAGCTTCAACATCGCCGCCCGCTCTTCGAACGGCCATCAACGCAGCTTCAGAAAGCTTTCTTCTCTTGTCTCGAGCTTCTTGCTCGCGCCTTGCTTTGGTCTTGGAACTTCCACTGGGCGCAACTCCCGATAGCAGCTTATGGCTATCTTCTGGCGTAAAGTTAACGAAAGATACGTTCTTGGACGCTTTATTGATGGCATTACTGTAAGTGCTGCTGATATTGTTGTGCGTAGAGGTGTTGGATGAGTTTGCCTTGGTACATTTTGTTGCTTGGCCGGAGAAGCTAGCTGCTTTGCGGGAATGTTGCCCACGGCGTTGGTTTGACGGGATATGGTATCTGGGCTTCGGTGACTGCTTCGAGTTCGACCCTGGCGTGAACCTCCTGCTTAATACCGGAGCCGATCGAGGAGCGGTAGACATAGTCGGCGCAGAGTGGGATATTGGAATGGAAGGGTGAGAAGTTTGAATGGGCGGGGGTTGATGAGACCTTTGATGCTGTGGGGGCATATATGAAAGAGGCGAATAAGCTGGCGTTAATGGTACTTCGGAACAAGATAGTGGAGGAACTGGCATCGCCGGCTCCTGAATAGAAGCGTTCACTTCTGGTGAAGCTGTATTCATGCGTATCATGAGTCCAGAGTTCTGTACTGATTCTGGGACGTGGGTAAACCGCTGGTGCCGATTGCGAAATGGCAAGTGTGTTGGCGTCACAGCCGAGGAATAACTTGCGTGAGGGAATGGAGGTTGCAGGCTTCTATTAGAGATACTCTCGGACGGTGCTGCAGTCCACCACTGCTCTGACTCATGAGGCTGGATATTGGATTGGGCACACTGGAAAACGGAGACATCGATGGGTTCCGAATGCCACGAATTCGCGGATGAAGTATCGCAGGGCTGAGATCGTAGTATTTGACGTGGCGGAGGTGGAGGTGGCGGCGTTTGATTTGATACTGTTACCGCAACTGACAGATCTTGATATTGCTCGCATGGTGGTTCAGAGTTATCATTAGTAGCTTCTATGGAGGGGCTATGTGCCGGGTGGCTCATCAGGGCCGAGCAATATCGTGGTGTCGACATAGGAGTATTATTATTATCAAAAGGTGTCCGATTGGACTCTCTGCTCACAGTTGAAAGATGTGATAGACTTTCACGCCTGTCTAAGGACTGCGGCGGAAACGAAGCAACAGATGGTGCTGGGCAGCCTGAAGACTGGGCCGTCTGCTGAAGGCCGTAGTTATCCATACGATGCTGAAACCAGTCTTGATAAGCCATAGTGCAGCCGGGAGAAGGCGAAGAAGAAGGTGAGAGAGTAGGATCAGAGAACAGGTCTCCCTTTCCCGTCAATGTGGTATGTTCATTTGATTTATGGTGGCGGGGTTCTCCTGTTGCAGACGGTAGATTGTACTTGTACATTTGCTGTTGTTCCGTCCAGTTAGAAGTAGTGGACCGGGTGGGACGTTCAACAAGATGTCCCTTTGGATCCTGAAACAGAACCCCGGAATCGACATCAAAATGGTCTCCTATCGCTAATAGCCTACTCGCGTGGTCAAGGTTGTGCTGCTGTGTTGAGTCCGCGTTTAGGGCTGGCCCTGAATGAAGAGATGAAAGGTTATCGTCAGTCCAGCGCCGGGTAGGTAGATCGCCACCCTTCACCAAGGATAGACCTGCATGAAAGGGGATATCAACATCATATGAAAATGCTGTGCCTTTGTTGGCGATACAACTGGGAGATTGCATCTGACCATGGTGGCCCAATGTGTTACGGAACGAATCACTTATCGGGCCTGAGAAACTATGGGCCTTGTCTTCCGCTTGCGTCGTTTCTATGTTCCTTGGTGAGGACATCGTAAGAAAGATATATTGATTGAGTGAAACAGGTATTTCCCCAGTAGGATGGCCTGCAGGTCCTGCAACGGTTGGGGCAGTTGAGGGAGCAATGTTTGGACCTCGCAAAATGGTGTCGAAAAAAAACCCTGTGTGAGTGATAAAGGGTGGCCCCAGGATGGCCCTTTCCCCCCCTCTGGCGGGGCTTAGCTAGTAGTGGATGTCGAGGAGTGCTTCTATTCTGAGTGAGACAGGATAAATCGAGAAGCAGAAAGAGAGGCGGGGGTGCAGACAGGATGCTGCTTGAGCTTATAATAACTCAGCTGCGGTGACTGGTGTTGAAATGGCCTTGAACAAGTGACGCAGCGGCGCCATACCATCCCCCCCTTCACCGGTTTTCCTAGTTGAGGTATATAAATTTGCCGACAGAGGGGGACTAGGGGAGGTTCCAGGTATATAAAACCAAAAGAAATGGCACAATTTTGTAAACGTGTGAACAGCCGCGGGTATCCCTAAACACAGAGGGAGATTGGATGAAGAAACACAAGACCACAGAGGTTGAAACAGGATATCCCATGGAGAGCCGTTGAGCTATCCATGCGGATTTTTTGCAGGAACAAAGGGAAGAGCAACGTTTTAAAGTTGGTATAGAAAACAAAGACCGCACAGTCTTCGAGGCTCGAGAGGGGAGCACCTGATTTCTAAGAGAATTTAGAAAAATAAGCAATAAGATAGATATAAGCTTTCGCAGATGGGAAAGAGTTTCTTTCAGTCCAGAGCTTTTGGGGTTATATTATAATAAACAAGCTCATCCCCCCTACCGCAGCACGGGTCTTGAAATGGTGCGTCAAGGGATAAAAAAAGAAACAGGGACCACAGGAATTTCGGTCCTAAATGCCCGACGTGAGCACAACAGAGGGCGTGGTGCTGCAGCAGTAGAGGGTCTGTACCATAATGAAGTTGATACAACTCGAGCAGCCCGGCGGTCGACCTGTCACCATGGCCATCCAGTTCGGCCCATCGGCTGGTGTCTGTGTGGTGGCTGCTGGCGGGACGGTACTTTCTGGGGGCTATAATGTCCATATTTGGTGCTTCAAGTCAGAGACGAACTCTCATCTCATATTCTCTAAGCGACCAGAAAGACCCATGGTGCCGGGACAATAAGGGTAACGTTGATAGGGTTGCCAGTGACGTGCTATACGGAGTGTTCGATATTGATTCGTTATCATCTTTGTGCCCCTTTAGCTCCTTGGCCAGGTAGCGGGACATTTATTCCGCCAGCCAGCATCGCTAGTACTCCTGGGCCATGGACCCCAGGGTAAGGACGTGGGAGCGCCATAGTGTATATGCATCCAACTCACTTGAGCCGCCTAGAACAATGAGCAGCGAGTGAGGAGCTGAAGATTGACCATAAGTTTGTGATTTTCCTCCCTACGGAGTATCGTTTGGGTAAAAGGTCCCGTTGCCGTCGAATGGCCAAACAAAGGCATCCAGTTGATTGTCTAGTGTGATAAACTCTATCGCAATCCCTTTGTTTAAAAGGAGTACATAAGTTGAAGAGGAAAACCGGCTCTGACTGGTGTATCACAAATGCCCTAGACTTCTAGTATATGGTTCGGTGAATTTAAGTACCACTTACCCCAAGGGAGCGTGTCCTTGACTGCGCCGTCTGACCTCCCTCAGAGGGCTAAAGCAAAACAAGGAATAGTGATATTGTATTCCAGAACACTTGACACGTTGGCCGAGTTGCACAGGACGGCTATGATGCTGGAAATACGCCAAATATTCGAAAGAGAGGACGAGGTGCAGAGTATACCAGGTCGGGTACGGAGCATATCCGCGGGGGCCCAGGAAGTTTTAACCACCAGCAGCCAATATGCGGCCAGAAATCCTTGCTATGACGCAGCATGACGGAGGTTTTTTCTTCGGGTCCTATAGGGCTCTTAGGGCTCTCTGAAGACAACCCTGGCGTAAAGTGACCGAGCCTGGAGGATTTTAGCAGCCATAAAGCTGACGGAGGAGGATACGAGGTCTCTCTCTTGCTGGACGATCTGGACGATGATCTGGACGTCTGCTGGCTGGCTCGTTGCATGGGCTGATATCGACGAAGCGGCAACACAGACAAAGAGAAGGACGTTAGGCTCTGTAGAAGGATAGACGGCGCTCGTTCAAATATAGCAACGTATAGACTGTTCATAGCCCGGCTGCAGGTCGAACCCGGCCCCCTTCATGTCCAACAGCTGTCTCACTCGAGAATCCAGTGACCATTCCAGCTTACAGGGAGAGAAAGCG
>JANTQJ010000284.1:0-19445 GCA_032989685.1 Arthroderma sp. PD_2
AGAGCCACCGAGAGGAAAGCGGACATCACGATCCCCGGCCGGGAAGACATCTTTACGGCGTGCAGCTGTGGAGGCGCAGATATCTAAAGATGTCAGGCGGCAACCGACACCCCCAGAAATGCCCTCGCCTGAGCCAAAGGTTAGCAAATTCGGAAATTGGTCCCCCTTTCTAAAACAGCGTCACTTATTAACCCTTTTAATACGTTATAGGCTGCCACTGCGTATGCAGTCGCCGAACGGTTCGATATTGCCAAAGTTATGGAAATACTCCTAGCGAAAGGGTACGAGCCCGATCCCCTCGAAACCGGACTTTACCCGCAAGTCGTCCATATCCAAGTACCCCTTGATTCAATTCGGCGGACCACAAGCCTGGCATCCTCGGATCTACCTTCCGACGAAGTAGGGGACGTATTTATATTCCCTTCCGGGACCGTCGTATCGTGGTCACTCCCCGAGACGTTTGCGTCATATCTTGCAACGACTGTGCTACTTCCGGCTGCTGAAAATCCGCACATAGAACGGATGGAGACAGAAGACCTTGATTATATAGAAGACCCCCAGAGAGATAGCAGTTTTATGAAGGGCGATGTGATAATCCTCGGTACAAAACCCGGCTCTGAAGATCAGAGGCTACAAGACAGCAAACCGGCAAATCGACCATCGGTCGACACGGCGCTCACAAAAATCGCATTCTCTTCGGGCCTTGCCCGGAGTACGAAGCTTGCTGTATTGGAAAGTCTGCTACTAAACTATTTTGATTCTACGCGAAATATACCCACACAGTTATCGAAAGGATCTCGGCTGCCATACACACGCAGTTTCATATTACGAAAAACGGGCCAACTACTTAGCCTAAGAGCGCAGTTAAACCTTTACTCAGAACTGACAGACTCCTTGCCGGATATCTTTTGGGATAGCAGACACGAACTTGGTTTGGAAGGAAATTACGACCAGGTCGGAAAGGCCCTAGATGTGGGAATTAGGATTAAGGTGTTGAATGAGAAAATGGATTACGCGCAGGAGATTGCAAGTGTTCTACGCGAGAGGCTGAGCGAAACCCATGGACTCCGCTTAGAATGGACAATTATTCTTTTGATTGCAGTGGAGGTTTGCTTCGAAGTTTTAAGACTTTGGAAGGAGAGAAAACATGAACTAGCGATGGCTGCGAAAGAGAAAGAAGAGAGACATGCTGGTGAAAAGGCCGTCTCTGTTTAACCTCATCGCCCTAAATTTTGATTCTTACACTCCCCTTTAGGCCACATGGTCAGTCCCTGTTCTTGACCATTGGCTACCTACCAATCTACCTACCCTTGTACAGATACCATTTGTTTTTAAGCGTTCACCAGATATAACAACAGATATATACGGCTATATGCTTTATATACGGGTTCTATATTGCTATTAGACATATCACAATTCTCCACCCAAGCCAAGGGCCTTTTCTTTCGCTCAGAGGTTTTCGGCGCAATATGATTGTGGTTCTACGAGCCTAGATATACCCTCGCAGCTTCATGGTGGAAGTAAAGTGACATAAAACTCAAGATAAGCCAGGCTGTCACCCAAATCGATGGTCAAAAAAGAGTAATGATTCGCCAATTATCATACAACTTTGCGCGTTAAAGACATCCCAAAAAAAAGTCATTGAAAATTGAGACCAGCTAAAAATGTGACATCGAAATCATTATGATAAAAGCAAGGAAAAACGCAAGGAAAAACAAGGATATCTATAAAACATCAGCAGAAAAATTTCGGACACTCCCCAAATACACCATATCGCCGCGGTGCCTTTCAAGATCAACAGTCGAAAAGAATTTGCAAAACCAAAGAAAACAACAAAGGGAAACGTGGAGAATATTCGGAAGCACATGTTATTATTTCAGTTCGGTCGTGAATGAATCAAAGAAAGAGTCAGTGTGGGGTGATAGGGGTAGTGGAAAATAGTCGTTGTCGAGGTTAGAACCTTCGGCATTCAATTGGCTGAGGAATATATCATCATCATATTGTGATGAACCGGATTCGGATAGGCCTGTGGTCGACCGAGGCCCCAAGGGAGGAAGTTGATCGGGATCAAATGCTGACGTGCTTGCTTGACTTGAGAATACATCGTCGAAGTCGTTGCCGCTCGATTCTTCGGTAAAGGTTGACCCTGCATTAGCTGGCCATAGAGCGCGGCATGGCGACCCTGTTAGGTCCCTCTTGATTTCACGTTTGACAGGGGTTGGAGATCCACAGTCAAGGGGTGGGAGCTCCGGGATCTCTTCAGGGATGTCGGCGAGGTATCGTTTCGAGGGAGATAAACAGAGCAAACTCTCTTCGGGTTCCTGAGATGTGGAATAGTAGCTACGGGTTGGAGAGCCGACGTTGCCGGTACTGTAGCTAGGTGATGCTGGGGGCGTGAATGTGAAGACGTCAGGGGGCAAAGCAATTGACTCCATATCCAGGAAGAGCGCCTCCTTAGCAGGACTATGTTCTCTAGTGCTTGGAGGATCGAAGCTGTCGCTCTCAGGTGATGGTGCGGACGAACTCGATGAAAACTCTTGGGCAGACGGGCTCGGCGCCTTCGTCCTCTCTCGTTGCCGGGCCCTGGTCGCCTTTTCTCTTCGCTCTTCAAATTTAGGCCTATCTTTCCTAGGTCTCCCACGCCTTTCTGCTCTCCTGACGGCGCCAACGAATGCACCGCTGCACATCCCGCGCTGTTTATGTCTTGTCAGAGCATCATGTCTTGCAAAACTGTTTCCACAATCGCAGGGGTACGGTTTGACGCCAGTATGGATTTTAGCATGTCGCTTTAGGTCATGCCCTCGAACGAAGCTCTTGTTGCAGTGGTTACATTTGAACTGCCTGTCACCAAGGTGTGTTTGGACATGCGACTTTATGTTTTCTTTTCGTCCAAACCTCTTCATACACCCATCGAAGGTGCATACCCATTTATTGTCCGTAGGATCAGGACCTTCGATATAGCCGCATATATCTTCAAGCGTAACACCAGTTTCTTCCAGAGATGCATCAATGCTAGCGTCGAGCTTAAGGTCGGCTATCGTGACGACACGAGGTGCTAATGCCGCTTTGATGGGAGAAGAACAACCGCTCGAGGAGCCTGTCCTAGGCCTCGTTGGTTGGAGCGGAGTTGGAGCGATTGGGACCTTTTTCGCTCTTCGGACAGCGAGCTCTGATGTGGGTTCTTTTGAGAGCTCATTGAACGATGAGAAGGAGGTCATAGTTGGTGATGGTAGATCACCCAAAGTGAATGGGTCCGAATCATCAGCGGTTTGGAACGTGAGATCCGAAAAGATATCATCGTCTGTTTTGGCCAATTTTAAGTCCACTCTTTCAGGCAGTTGAAATAGCGGTACATCTTCAGATGTTGCCATGTTTTGCTGGAAGTGATAGCCACCTGCAGGACCCTGGAACGACTTTGCTCTTTGCATTGGCTCTGCCTTTCGAGGGAGTAGGGGCGGTGGAGCTCTTTTGGTAGGAGATGAGTGAGCAGTTCTGCAGTTTCTCGGCGGAATGGCCGTAGATTTCCAACAAGGTGTTGTTGCTGGTGTTAAAAGGGAGGATTCTTCTTGTACGTGAGGACGTCAGCTGCGCTCTGGGAGAATGAAGAAATAATGGACCGCTTACCATTATCAATCTGTTGAACGGGCGTTCTTGGCCGATGAAGCTCAGAAGCGCTATTGACAGTGTAGTCCCCGATATCTAGCCATCGGGACCAGTCGAATAGCTCTTGTCCATATAGCGACGCATTCTGCTGGTGCCGTGCCACACCCTGATCAAGACTCAAGCCTCTGCGATGTGAAGCTCGCCCACCAGGAGGTGCTGGCGCAATAGGCCTAGGGGCGATGAGCCTCTTGAAGGTTGGAGCATGTCTATCTCTTGTGCTCTCAGATTCGGATGGGAATGTAAAACTCTGCAACATGGCTGAAAATCTTTGCCCGGATGTCTGCTAAAGAACAATGTCAAATAGCTTGATCTAGTCTGGGTCGAATACAATTACCGAAACACAATCAAATATCAAGTGAGGTGCATTGCCTCTGAGGGCGTCTCTGGCTTGTATTCAACAATGAGACGGGGCAAGTGGGGATCCCAGAGCGAAGAATAGCCTTAACGATGAAGCTGGTATTTAGATGAAAGCGTCTGCGCAGGGCGGTTGTAAGCTCTAGACTGGAAAGCAACGACGGTGGACAGAGTGTGAGAGAGAGAAAGACGGCGCGCGATGGCTTTTGGTTGAAAAAGTAATATATGGATAGATTGCCCGGGGAGATGGGCGATGACATGCTATTCTGCAAGCGCTTGAAGGTCCAAGAACGCTTTGATAGAAGGTCAAAAAGCTGTCGAGGAAGTAAATACAGCGCGTCGGCCAGGCAACGCCCGATCTGGACTAGTGCGACAACCTAATCGGATTATTATGTAATACATCACATGACCTGAAATATGGTCACATGATCCACACTCGCGAAATTAATTTCAAGAACTTTTTGAGATCGCAAAAGAGAGCTTTTTTCCTCCCCCGCCAACCCGTTTTGCATATTGAAAAGGTTGAGGAAGACAATTTGTCTAGGTAAGTTAGGAGAGTTCTTTCACCCTACTCACTCCTTCGTCTGTGGAATTCTTGCTCTCTATTCCCAGTAACGCGCTGTGGAAAGGGAATTGTAGACTGACCAAATGTGACTTCCAGGCCTTTCGTCAAGATGCAAATTTTCGTCAAGACCCTCACGGGTAAGACTATCACCCTTGAGGTGGAGTCATCCGATACCATCGACAATGTCAAGACCAAGATCCAGGGTAAGCGCTACACGACATCCGATATAAAGTCGAGGGAACAATTACTGACCCATCTATAGACAAGGAGGGAATTCCTCCAGACCAACAGCGTCTGATCTTCGCTGGAAAACAGCTCGAGGACGGCCGTACTCTTTCGGATTACAACATCCAGAAGGAGTCCACCCTCCATCTCGTGCTGCGACTCCGTGGTGGTGGCAAGAAGCGCAAGAAGAAGAACTACACCACCCCAAAGAAGATCAAGCACAAGCGCAAGAAGACCAAGCTTGCTGTGCTCAAATACTACAAGGTCGATGGTGATGGCAAGATCGAGCGCCTCAGACGCGAGTGCCCAACTCCTGAGGTAAGTTCAGCCAACAAGCAAATCTCCTATCTATACATCACTCGTGGTGACGGTTACTAATTTAAAATCTCTTAGTGTGGTGCTGGTATCTTCATGGCCGCTATGCAGAACCGTCAATACTGTGGAAAGTGCCATCTCACCTACGTCTTCGACGAATCCAAATAGATTTCGGAAATGTCAACGAGTGAGCCTCGAAGGATGGGATTGTACGAGCTGTGTTAAACAAAAAGGCTACTTGTGGATGAGTATATCAATTTCAATTGATATATCTCGGTAGCTATAGCTAAGCTAGATTCATGAACATCAATGAAAGGATATGAACTTGGCCAAAAATCAACCATCGATTCGAGGGTGTAATATGTCTAAACGAGTGACGCGCACTGTATACGCACAGATATCAACCATAAAACATATAACTACATCATAAAGCAAATTCATGGTCATCAGGTGGGTATGAATTGAGTCGGAACGCAAGCATCCGACTGTCGTAGGAAGTCCAGTTGACGGAAGGATCTCTAGACGCCGAAACTCATCGCATGGGGTACTAAAATCAAGTGTTGAAGTGTAAAAAGAGTACAGAAATGATCAAAGAGGAACTAGACGATAGGGCCTCGTATTTCAGGGAAAGCCCTTCTTCAAGTTGTCGTACTGGCTCTCGGGATAATCGATGGAGTTCTGCGACTTCTCTAGGCCCTTCTGGCCGTTGGCAGTCACACCTTCAACGAACGTGGCGATCAAACTTCCACCTGCCTTGGTGGCAGATTTACCACCCCTATCTCCGCTGGCTTCCCACCACATTCCACCTCCGAGGGTGTTGTCGATAACCCACTTCGTTTTCTCCTCAACCATCGGGATGGTGTCGTAGGAGACCATAGTGCGGCTGCCCTTGTCATAACTGTAAGAGGCACCACTTTCGGCATCCTTCTCTTCGGTAGCACCGTCCTTGGGGAGAACCTTGTAGTCCCAGATTCCATTCTCCCAACTTCCCTGACCAACACCCTGGAAGGGCTTGCCGGGTCCGTCTGTGTTGGTGAACGCACGTCCGTACAGAGGCATTCCCAAAACGATCTGGTTGCTTGGTACACTACCATTCTTGGTGTAGTGCTCGAATGCAGCAGTAGTTGAGAACGGAGTGCTAGCAGGGTTGGACTTTGAGGGTCTCAAGTTAGCCTGGTGCCCTGCGTTCTTGTCCCACGCGCCAGCGAAGTCGTAGGCCATAAGGTTGAAGAAGTCCAGGTGAGCGCTCATTTCCTTAAGCTTGAGCTTCTCGTAGTTGACGGGGCCTAGATATGTATGTTAATATAACATGCAAGGCAGTCTCAGGTGCTCGGCATAGATGCATAGACATACCACATGGAACAGCAACGGTGAGAAGGAATTTGCGGTTCTTCTGAGCCGCATTGAGAGCCTAAAAATACGATTGTGAGCTAAATAGTTCCATATCCTAGTAGCATAGGGTAAACATACATCTCTGCAAGCCTTTAGGAGCAAGACAAAGTTATTTGCCTCAGTCTCATCTACCGCCGTAGGTTAGCGACTAGCGACCTAGCGGGGATTCATAGAAGCTCACCCTTGGGGTATTCCCAATCAACGTCAAGGCCTGAAGTCGAATAATAATGGATTAGTTACGTCTCGCTAAGAGTCTTTCCAATAGGTAACGAACCATCAAAGCCCATGTCAAGAAGTAGTTTAGTAGCTGACTCGGCGAACTTTTTCCTTCCAGCTTCAGTGCTAGCAGGCTGAGCAAAGTTTTTGGAATATGTCCATCCACCAATGGAAAGGAGGACTTTGAGATTGCGGTTCTGCTTCTTCAAGAGGAAGAGCTGCTTTACGCATCCGTAGACATTGTTTCCTGGCTCACTCCAGGAGTCGCCGGGGTAATGCTTCTCTAGATCAGCATAGGTATCGGAGAGATAACTGTTGGCGCACAGTTAAATGTCAATGATACTTCATATCGACGTTGGAGTGAGGATGAGACAAGTTTCTAAATAGGGGTTGGCATTACACTTCACCGCTTTCCGGGCGGATGTTGGCAAACGAGTAGAGGACGTGTGTGAGCTTATCGATCGGGAGATCAGCTGGATTGTATCCTCGTCCGTAGATACCCTGAACAGCCACCGGTGTGGTTAGCAAGCAACATTCTTCTCGCAGCTTTGGGCTCAGATGGGACACCACAATGCCCACAGCTAATACATACCCAGTTCACGAAATAGACCACAGAGCGGTATCCAACGATGTTTCCCATGGTGAGAGAGGTGTAATAAGATACAGGGATTGTCTAATATTGACAATAGTAAATGATACTTTCAACTGAGATAAACACAGTTAGTGTGGGTGATGGAAATTGTAATCTGGACGTAAGAACAAGCAACCTGGTAGAAAAGATGTATAATAAGAGAGAGAAAAATCGCAAGAATTGAAGTATAGGGCGGGGGTATAAATAGATAGCTCCCAGCGGCCACACCCGTTTTCGTCCCCTGCCTCCGGTCCAGGTACCATGATACTGATCATCATACCAATGACGAACACCCATGGAAGGTCACGGCGATTGTAAATTCGACCACGTCTTGATCACGACCAGCTCCCAGGCTGGGTTTGTTGCGTACACCCGCACGCCCGCATCCACGGTGTTAAACGGGTGACAAGGCTCGCGCTATTTTTCCGCAGCTTCGATCTCTTTGCTTTTTATCCTCCGTTTGGTGGTTCGCTTTTTACGGCGAAGCACGCATTTCAGGGTTGCACAGTGGCCGCACACCTTTTATCCGCCACGCCATTTGGTCTAGAGTGCGAGTGATCGTGCCCCATGATATCATAGATAGAATATTCCTAGCTGGGGGGGTTTGAAGAGAAACGGGGAGCCCTGTAAGGCTGGGCCACTGCGAGAAGAAAGAGGCGAGTCTCGTGGAGCGGAGCTGGTATCTTGATAGCATATTCAAGGAAAAACAAGTGGCTTAGCGCTGGCTGAGGATCTTGCCATCCCACGCCCCTATATGGATGGATAAGAACCTGAAGCGAAACTGCGCGGGGGATCTGCTCGACTAGAGGTAAAGGCCAGTTAGAGCTCATAGCGCGTAAGAATAGAATGCCTCTTCCCCGCCTCGCTTCGTCCTCCGTGTTTTTGTCCTTGGATTGGATGCATCCAAGGTGCATCTCACAAAGCCACGAGGTTCTATAATTAATATATAACCATCCACCCTGGTATACTCGGAGGCATCATAAATCAATTTTCTTGCCGGCTGTCACTGTCACCATCATCCCTTCGGCGCACGCAGTTCCTGCCGCCATGAGACCGCGCAACGCTGAGCCTGACGCCGGTGTTGACAACCCCCCCCCCCACACAGCCTGACAAGTATCGCTCTACCGTCAGGGCCACGCGCGCGTTGAGGGAGTCACACAGAGCTCAAGCTCGCCCCCTCCTGGCGAACGAGTAAGATGAAATGGATGAACAGCTGCATCTGATAGATCGTAGAAAAAAGCAAAGATGACTCGGTCGCAGCCAACCAGCTCGTTCAAGCGAGGCTGAAGATCGAAAGCCCGTTCCAGGTTTCATGCGGGACTTATGTAAGCGCCTTTGATGCGGGCTGGGAACGTTACATCTGGACGCGATCACACGAGCGACAAAACACGCCGGATGGTCGAGAGAGTCGAAGGATCAGTTGCAGGAGAGGTTGATACGAGACGGATGGAGAAAGGTAAGTAAAGGAGAGAGAAGCATTTTTTTATTCATTAGTTACTGCTTCTATATATACAGCCTTCCAAGCATAGAAGGTAGACACAAACAAAGACCTAGCTAACAAGTAATCTTGATCTAGACCAGTGGGCATATGGGAGTATAGAACGGGAAAAATTGATGATTAGAAAAGCGTATACATGACAACTCGTCTCGTCTCGCTGCGTCTAGGTCTGGTCCTTGTCCATTGTGTTCATCTCTTCCTCCTTTGCGTTGAGGCCACGGAAGAGGAAGAAGAAGAGGATACCAGTTGAAAAGGAGGCACAGCCTAGACCCACGAACATCCATCTGATAGCTGGGTCATACGCAACAGGGATAAGGGCCTCACCGATGGCAGATCCAAAGGCGTTGGTGAGCAGGTACATGGACTGGACAAAAGACTTCATGGAGACTGGAGCCTTGGTGTAGGCATACTCAAGACCAGAGACAGAGGCGAAAATCTCAGAAACACCAATGAATATGTATGCGGGCGTCTGGATGGCGATGTGGACATGGTTACCCTGGGCAACGCCATCAACAATACCCTCTGGACAATCGAGAGGGTGCTCGTAGCATGGTCCGGCATTGTAGATGAGGGTCTGCACGATAGCGGCGTATGCCATGGCTAGAGAGGCGATGATGAAACCAACAGAGATACGTGAGATGGGTGGGAAGGGAATGTGAAGTTTCTGCATGATGGGGTAGACAATGCGGTCGAGGATGGGGATGAAGACGAGAATAGCGATGGGGTCGAAGTTCTGCATGAGATCGTTGGGGATGCCGTGGCCCTCCATCTGACCAGCCTGGGAGACGAAGTTACCAGAGAACTGATTGTACACGACCCAGTAGATGGGGTAAAAGGCAAAGACCTTGCAGGCGACGAGAGCACGCTTGAGTTCGTCAATGAACTGGTCGTCCCACTCAACAGAGCGGCGGTTGCCGTGTTCGGACTGGAATGAAGGCTTGGGGGCATCCATGTTCCTGCTAGTGACCATGATCCAGATGGCGCGGAAGGCATTGGTGATGATGGAGCCAGTTGGGGGTCGGACAACATATGCCTTTCGTCCAAGGACGAGGGTGACGGTACCGACAACGAAGACACAGAGGCAGAGCAAGTATGCGGACCAGAAACCAACATACAACTCCATGTAGGGAGTGGCCAGCAGAGAGAGAGAGCCAATGTTGATACAGGCGTAGAAAATCATATAGATTCTCTGGATGGTGATGGCGGGATCGATGATGACACGCTCGCCAGTTTCGAGGGTGGAAACCGCAGGCACACGGCGCTTGTACTGATCAGCGATCAAGGGAGCGACGTTGGACTTGATACCACCAGTGCCGATACCGATGATGATGATGGAGGCAATGAATCCACCGAGTCCAGCTCCGTGTGCGAGAGAGCTGTGGACAGAGGTACCGACGAGGATGACAAGACCGGCCATGTAGACGAAGCAGAAGTACAAGATGGCCTTGTACTTTCCGAGGTACTGATCAGCAACAATGGCACCGAAAATTGGGGTGACTATACGATGATATTAGCATGCAACAACCGATGAAGAGAATCCCATCTCATAGATATGTGTGCTTACCATAACACCAGAACTGGAAGAATGTGGTCAATCCGGTAGCACCCTGATGGCCGAGACCTATCAACACTAGTCAGCAAAAATTCACCAATAACGCATGCTTTAAAGACAAATACACACCCAAAGCACCACGTCCTTGGCTACCATCAAATGGACGTTGGATGTAGTTCTGGAACAAGCCGTTCATTCCATAGTAGGTGAAACGCTCGCAGAGCTCGACAACTGCGACCAACCATGCCGATAGTGGCAGACTTTCACCAATGTGTCTGAGGTTGTATTTCTCGCTCTCGGTTGGCTCCTCGCCATCTGGAGTCTCGAAACCCTCGCCCTTCTCAGCATCCAGGCTGTCTGAGCCAGCCTTGGTATCTACTACAGCATTGCTGGGGGCATCCTTTGTCTCGTGCTTCTCATCAACATTGACTTGCGTGGGTTCTCTTCAACGAGTATTAGCAAAAGGTTCCGACCTCAGCAGCAGCAGAAGAAGAAGAATTGAGAACTCACTGAACCGGCAAAGTTTCCTTGTCAACCATGACGGCGGTGGGAATAGAGACGCCCTTGGGCCTGTCCCAGAGCTTTCTTCCTTGGGTTGGGGGTAGAAGTGAGGGATCCCAAGCAGTGTCAAGTGATGGGACAAAGGAAGAGAGAGAACAGCGGGAAGAGAAAGAGCAAGAAGGGAGAGAAGGAAAAGAATGGGTTCTTGCCGGCTGCGATGACTGATATATATTTCTACTCTTCTCACTTCAGAAAATTCCCGGGGCTCCACCTTTCACCCATGCCAGATATAGGTCCAAGAGATAGCAGGTGACTTTGAACCACTAACCAGCAACCAACGTGTGTATAGCCAGGGACCAGGCCCTGGACAGGGCCGAGCAAGCTAAAAAAGATGTTGCCATTCGAGTGCCCGCTTGAGACGCTGAGTAAAAAGACCCGTCGATGCAACATGAGGGCAGGCTAAATTAAACCTTGGAATCGCGAAGGGACAGGGTCGCATGGGAGCAACGCCATCAAGCCTTCGACATGAAGGATCAACGAAACTGGAGAAAGGCTTGTCCGTACGGAGTACTTATGCACGTATATGTGTGTATGAGTATACCGCAGTTGTACTTTCTATGCGTAAGTAATATCCTTCTCCCGGAAGTTTCGTATCTTTGCTACGCCAGTGGAGCAGTAATCTAACACAAATGCCGAGGTCTATTAACCATCCCAAGACTCAGAACCCTCCAGGTGCTGGTTTCTCTCTTGACTCAAGGTGCATCCTTCGAGGTCAGATACTACGTTATTTGCCCTATCATGGCTACGACATTATCTATGGGAGCAACATGCCGCACACTCTGCTCAGAGAGAAAACAGCAATCGAGATTATCTTCATTTCCAGCCTCTAACAAGCCGGCCACAATAAGCTTTGCAGTTGCCAAGTTGGGATGAAATGCCGGTCGATCCGTGAAGGAAAAGGAGAGAAAAAGTCTGTCCTGGTAAGATTTGGTATCCCCCCTTACAGCAGAAAAAAAAAACACCAAAACACGGAGAACGGCCTCTCCGTAAAGTAAAGCGACAAGATGCGCCCTTTCCGGTTGACGGCGCCGTTCCCCATGGGGCAGGCGAGAAATCCTTCCAGAAAGGCACTTGGGCAGACGATCAACATCGGTTCCTCCGCTGCTTTCCAACTCACGATATTCAGCTTATATCACATCGCTCTTGGTCCAACAGAAAAGGTGAGTAAAAGCAAGCTCTATTAGCTACTCGCCAAGGCGGCTCTTAGGTGGTTATAAGCACTTCACAGAGTCTTGGGCAAGGCTTGTGTGGACGGACGCACGAGCCGAGGAAGGCGGAACGGTTCAGCGCACATTCCCATATAAACAAACCGTACATAACACCTTTTATATGTCCCCGTATACGAGGATGGACTTTGTTGGGACGCTTTTCTGGAAAAGTTCCATTATTTCTCTTCGCCTTCCCTGCTTATCCAGTTTAGTCGCTTGTTAGCCCGCAGCAGGTACTCCATATCAGTGTGAACCGCTTGCCTGTGTTGCTGCCGTTACCACCAATGAAGCTCCAGGTCTCCTCACCAACGCTGTAAACAGCCATCGCATCCTTGACCTTAGGATGACATGTCTTATGTTATGGGAAAGCCTTGGGTGATGCGGAGACAAACCAACTCAAATGAGGTAAGATATGTATTACTATTACGGAGCACAAAATGTCGCACCTTCAGAGTACTTTGACTGTATTAAGGATACGGAGTACGCATGAAGAAGTCATCCCCCCGGCTAACTCAACGCGGTAAAGTGAACTCCATAATAGCCATGCTGATTGGATTATACAGAGGCCCATGAGCTTGACAGCTTCGAACCCACCTCCTCCTTCGATAAGAAGCATCCTCCCTGCTTCGTTTTCTTCCGTCGAATATTACATTACCACCTGATTTTCCGCACTCATCCTCCTTGCTATCAGTGCGCACCGGGCTTTCTCGGGCTCATCTCGCCCAAGGGTCAACCATGTTGGATACACCAGCTTTTTATCCATGACTCGAGATATATGGGTAATGCAACAAGCACGCATTCTCATGGCTGGATGAGAGTGAAGCTGTTGTCAGTCTCCATCTGTGGTGTGGAGATGGGGGAAGCCGACGTGGCTAACTGGCATGCGCCCATTTACCGCTATAATCAGCCCATACGACTATATTTTCCGACATCTGGAGATGTTGATTCCTTGCTGACCTGCTTGCGGAGAGACGTGGAGAAAATTTACCTAACGGTGGTGTGCTGGTGTTGATCGAAGACACCTCAGTTATATACAGACATCCAATCATCCGACATCTGTATGGACCCGTAAGATGCTCCGTACTGCTTTTATTGGACTGGGTGACCCCGGTCATTACAGATGTACCACGATTTTAGTTTCAACGCAGCTCTTCCCGCTGGCTAAATACTTAGTGACATGTCCGTCATGGACGGAAAGGTGTGGAAGTTTTTTTCTAGAACACGAACAAGCAGCCTTCATTAGTCGAGGTCCTTTTACCCGACCCAAACCGTTCCTAGGATGAGAGGGATACCAGGTAATTAGCTTGTTCCAACAGAGGTAGGTATCCGAACGGGCCTGCGGAGAGGAGAGCATCAGTGGATCGGATTTTATCCCCGACGACAGGCCTCCGCAGCTATCTCTTTAGCGCTCAACGGATGGAGGGAACACTGGGGGTAGAAGGCATGGAAGCTTCTGTTCGCGTCATTAGCGTCCGAATACATTTTCTCCCCCTCGATTAATATATCGTCGTCCTCAATTCTTCGAAGGAACGGCACCAGGGTATGAAAAACGATGGCATATTTTATGGAACAGATGATATGTTGACGTAAAAATGCGATGGAAGAACCCCCTCCTCTCTGATGGTGGTTAATTGCGTGTCCCTTTTCGGCCGATCGGCCTATCGTCTCCAAATTCGACATACTTGCGTGGTTTATGACCAACCTAACTCTGCCTTGTCGTTCTCTCGCCAAGAAGATTTCAGATGCTCTTCGAGCCTCCCCTCGTCGTTTGCCTGTTATTGGGGGCCATCAAGGTTAGATGTTTAAGATAGTCGATTGAGTCTTATCCGACCCCAGCCTTTTCCACGCGTCGATGCGAGATTAGAATAGGGGATGATCCTACGACTGCCTCAGAAATCCTGCGAGCAGCGTGGCCACCGAACCGAACTAATGCTCATCCCTGACCTCGTGGACAAACAAAAAACCAACAACAAAACAACAACAAACATGTTGTAGCAGCCGTGCGCTCATCCATCATGCACTAGCATAGATCGAGTTGGACACTTCGATCGGCTTTTGAGGCTTTCATAAGAAGTACTCGTAATCGAAGTAGCAATCGAAGAACGGAGTAACCTCGGCTGAATGGGAAAACCTTGAAGCCTAGCTCAAGCTGATATTGAACTGTGATATTATTTGAAGGGAACATCCAACATCAGTTCCAGTAAATAGCCATCCTCGTGGGAATAGCAGAGGTTCTTTTACTCCTTTGAGAAGCAATACGAGTTGTCAGTAAACCACACATATATATGCGAGTACTCACTGTTCTATAGGCAGTCTGATCATGTATGTCTGAAAGAGGAGTGGAACACTTCCCGCCTCAGAGGCAGCTCTCAAGGCAGCATCCATCCAATTATCACCCATCTGGAAGGTTGCCCAGGTTGTGCCTCGTCATATATCGCCGTTATGGCTGCCTGAGGCCTCGAAGGAAGAACTGTCTTCTCGACGCGCATTCGCGGCAGCTGTCTCAGCCTTATCCCGCATGACGGTTCGCCTCCTCCAGTAACATGCCATTCCCCATGAGCATAATAATAATGTAGGCTCGACGCCATTCCACCTGTGGTCCACATCTGCGGCTCGCGGCTCGCGGCTTAGCCCGTTCGCCTCACACTAAGTGACGCGCGCCGACAGATCGACGGGGGAAGTATATATCGTAATCGCAGCTCAATGGCCACAGGGTAGCCAACGCATGCCAATTATGCTCTGATATATATCCTTCTGGTTCAGAGCACTGTGGATGCCCGGGTGAAGCCTAATCGAACCGGGGCATCATGTAGATGGCTTTGTGTGGGACGGCTCGTAGCGTGTCTCTTGCCTTCGTGGACTATATGCGGGGATGTTGCCAAAAGATAAAGCACCGTGGCGACTATAGAGCAAGCATCTAGTGGACTTATGAACCTGTTTTTCTGTCTGGTAAGCGGTTCGATTCCACTTCACGCACGGGTGAAGTGTCCATCCGTCGGGACAGCTTGGTGCGAGGTATCATTGTGGCTAAACCTGTAGGACCAGGCGATCGAATGGAGTGGTAGCGTTCCAGGAATTAACGGGCCCAATATCAAGTATCAAACAAGCCCACAGACGGTATATCCATGAAGATCAGCTTCGATCCTTAAGAAATCAGCCAGCTTGAAAAAAAGTGCCTCTTTGTACTCCTTCACAGCCACCACAGCAGGCATAGACGCAGGACCACTGCTACATCGGACTTCTGTATCCGAGAGCCAGCAGAGAGCGGAGATGGTGACAGTGTGTTTGAACGCGATCGAATGAAGTTTTCAACTCGTTTTGTCCCAAGGAAATTCTCCTGCACAGCCACACCAAAAAGCCAGAGCAGAGATTTCAGCACGGGCCATGCAAGGTACTTTCCATTAAACTAATGCCAAGACCATGTGGCTACCTGAAAGAGCCTCCACGCTAGTCCCGAAGAGGCAGTATTAGTGCAATTAACCTTTTTCCCATTTCGGCGACAGCGTGCGCTAGTCCCGATGCGGCTGGTGTCCCGTCCACTCGGTTTCTTCTTTGAGCAACTTCATCCTCGCTCTTTTCGTTCCTGCTGCAAGCCACAAGAACTCAGCGTAGCCAGCATGGCCCAGATAGGAGAAGTTTCCTGCCGACTTTCTCTCCAGCGGACAACAGCTGGATAAAGCAAGGGGTATGTAGCATCTCAACCCATATGCTAGTACTCTGTACTCTATACTCGATCTCTCGAATAGGAACGCAGACACAACAAGGACGGTGGCGAAAGGCTGGCACTATTGAGCGATGGGCTTGACTTCAAAATTCCAAGAATAGCTGATCTGCTGAAGTTGATCTCTGCGCTATAGAAGTCTCCTTGCGATGTTTGTTGTCAACGACTCCCTCGGATAACGTCTGAAATGCAAGGTGGGTCCCCCAAGCTTTCAACATGCATATTGCATGCACACAATTTGTTTCGCGCTGTCCATTGACCAATGGCGGCGTCAATGTGGCTTTCACCGACCTGCAGTCCGTGTATATGGGCCCGGAAGCTCCTACAGGAAGCCCACTGTACACTCATCGTCCCCCATAACCTTTGATAAGGCAAAAAAGAGATAAGAGACATTTTAGCGCATCATATTGTATTGTCGCTGCAATGTCGTCATGCACAGCGTCCTCCATACTCCGCAGTCAGCTCTCCCATGCCGTCTTTGAGACATTTCGATCAGCCGATGGAATCCGGCAAACATCACCCCGAGCTCATCCCATTTTCCAGCCACAGTGGCGAGTATCTCGTACACGTCAAAAGGAGAGTGACATCAGGAGGTGAGCGCCACCTTCCAGTTCAGGGAGCTTTCCCTTAGGTAATGTATCGGTGTGGGATACGATGCGCAAAACGCCAACGTTGGGAACGCAAGCCACCTCTATATCCATTACGTGGACGTCAGAAAATCCGTTGAAGGGGGCAGATAATAAGGTTTCATTTTTTTTTTCACTTTTCTTTGGATGATATTGATTCCTTCTATGGTGTTCGTGCGCTGGTAGTGGTAGAGCAATTGATGAGCCAAGTTCAAGTAGAAGATTGTTTTGGTAAGATATGAGCACCGTCCTGCAGTGCGCGTTTTATATAGATTGAAAAAGAAAACAAAAAAAGACGTCAGTCATGCGATGCCAGTTCGTATTTCCCGTTGCGCAAAAAAAAAAAAGAAAAAAGAAAAAGAAGGAAGAAAGCCATGCCGTCGCTAAATTCTAAGTCCAAAAACAAAAACGTTGAATGGTATCCATCAGTGCCAAAAAACTTCCTTCCACAATGCCCAGGGTTCCAAAAGTCCAATTTTTAGATGATAGCAAGAAAAGAGGGGTGAAGCAAAATAAACGAGGCAGCTCAGAAATTCAGGGCCGTGTAGAAGCTGATTGGGTGGGCAATAGTCATGTGTGAGGGATTGAGGCCGGCTCCTATGCCGATGGTATGGGACTGCTCTAGAAGAAAACGAGTTTCGAGGCCAAAAACGAGGACAGAGATGTATGGGTTGTCCAGCAACCCCCGAAAAAGGGGGAATCCAGTTCCAATCGCAGTAAATCAAAGCATTGAAAGTATAGCGCAGGATAATAATAAGTAAAAGCGGCCAAAGGCGAATGGATTGTCGTAGGGATCCGGATTATGGCGAATTTGGAGGTGGTAGTCACCAATGTGGTATCGCGAACACACAGAGGCAGGAGTATAGACATTAGTATTACTAAGAATGCGACCGAATCCAGTTCAGTATGGTGCTCAGTGAAGGGTCTTCGTTGAGCCAGTAGCCCGCGCGAACATCAGCAGAGGCGAGAGTGCTCAAGACATAGTTATCTGTGATTCTCGAGAGTTCCTATGACTAGAGTCAGAAGAAACTTCAAATATATAACCTAAGAGAAAAGAGGGGAGCCAAGGTTCCCTTACACTGCGTAGAGTATCGTCAAGGCCGGCAAGGGCGGTGGTATGACGAGAACTGGGTCGCTGACCCTGGAGCACCTGTGCTCGGCTCATCGCCCACCGTCTGGCTGCTGCCATGCGCTGATAGATCTTGTGCGCCTGAAACCTGCGCGCACTTGCATCGAGGATGATCCTGTCGTCATTTAGCAAAAGTTTTAGGATATATATGGGGAGCGTAATGTGTAATAGTACCTCTGCAACTGGACCTTCTCAAACTCGCCATCACCCTGCAAATTTTGGATTGACTGGATGTCAAACTGCGATGCCAATAGCTCCTGAGCCTGAGCAACGCATTGTCTCATGAGGATGTAGCCTTGAGCCACCTCTGCCATCTCTGTAGCATCTACCTTCAGTTGGGATATATGGACAAGCAATGTGCGGAAGTCATTGATGAGTTCAGATACTCGTAGAGCACGTGCTTCGTTGTCTATTTTCAGGTGTAAGTAGGATAGAACTCAAGGATGAATGCACTACGCCGCAACGTGAATGCATGAAGGGATAATAATAAGGATAAACACATACATCCGTCAGACATGTTGGATGAATTGGTCCAATTGGCGAGAAGTAAGCAGAATATTAAATGTATAAGATCCGGTTCGAGGCCAGCGATGATTATCTTGTAGCTCTGCTTTTGCTTTCAAGTGAAGTCGATATATTGTAGAGAAGGAAAGTAATGAATGTTCCTGATTAGAAGTAAGATGCTGCTGCTTGATGAAGGAGAATAGAGCATCTCAAAACGACGGGAAGAACCGAGCTTAAAAGGACAAGACGAGAGACCGGCCAACATAGTGATTTGGCTATATCTAAGTAAAGCCCACCCCCCCCTGGCTATCCAATGACGCTGGAGATGAAGGCATCGGACAGATCACCGAGCAAGAAAAATGGGAACCAGGTCACCACCATAGCTCCCGTACGACCAGATCTTCAAGGTACCGCCAGCGAACGAATCGACCGGAGCCCAAGAAATGGGTCTCTCCCTTCGAACTAGCAGGCATTGGCACGACACGATGCATGTCTTGATGCTATCCTCGTCGTCTGTCCGTCGGATGGATTGAACTTTGCTGCAGAACCAGCTCGCGCCTGCGTCAGCCACAGTTCAACACACGCCACAGAAAACTCCCGCTAAGGCTGAAGGTGGTTAGCGCGGCCGCCCTCGCCGCCCAGCTGATTTCTTTCTTTTTTTCTGCCAGGTTGCCACGCTTACTAAGCGGCCTTCCTTTTTTTCTTTCCTCCTACTTATCTGATATGATAGTCTTTGCAAGCTGAATGGCCCTGTCTCCAGGTATGCGAGAGTTACGGAGCATGCAGTCTTGTCTCCAGTCCTGGCCTGCGTCTACTGGCTCTCCACCGACACAGCCGCTTGCAGTTGCACAGACCAGAAGCCATCCGTGCGCAATGGCGATAAACACGACTTCGAGACACATAAAACATTCTCTGGTCGAGTTGACCCGAACTCCGAATGGGGGAGGATAAGCATAAGCTGCTGCAGATAGTAGCAGAGGCGAAAAAGACCGTCTATCCTTCTGCTTCGACCCTTCATAGGCTCTTGTGTCTCATGCAGGGGAAGTATACCATCTTTGTAGACTTCCGGGCTCGCGGGTCGATAATCAAACCGGGGCCACCAGCTATACAGGAACACCACTATGATTGACCAACAGACGCATTGTGTAGATTAAGAATTGATTGGAAAGGCTCGGTTTTGATGCTGGCTAGGTATACTGAACTAGGGCCGTTTCTCCTAAAACAAAGAAGAAAAACCCAAGGGAAAGGGGTGGTTGAGTTGGTTGTAGAGTAGGCCTGCATCATC
>JANTQJ010000285.1:0-19436 GCA_032989685.1 Arthroderma sp. PD_2
ATGACGAGCACACCAACGGCGAGGACCGCCATGACGGGCCCCAGCCGCGGAGCATCTACCGCAACAGCTTCATGCGGAGCAGGTAACATATTGTATCCCACCAGTCAGAGGTCGTAACATGGACTGACTGTGAATAGAACCAGTCTTCTTTCGGATGTAGAGATGGCGCAGGATGAAGTGAGCACGCGATACAGCGCCCCGGAAGGAAAGAGGTAGCTACTAACGCCCTATACAAAGGTTTATGCTGGCCCTATATCAGAAAGCATTCCCTCCAGCGTCGCCTCGTTCGTCCGCCGCCGTTCTCGCCGTGAATCAAACGTCAGCTTTACCTACTTCCAGGAGAACAATGAATCCCTCATCTGGCCCGAAGACCGTGACGAGGCCGTCTTCGAACCCGAACTTGAGAACGGTGACCTGCACATCCACCGGATCCCATCCGACGAGCACGAAGCCCACGACCGCAATAGGGACCGCGAGGACGACCAGGAAGCTGATGCAGAAATCTCCTTTCGTCCGTCCAGCTACTTTGGGCCAACTCCCTCGCATGACTCCGCTGAAGACCCCTTGCTTTGGCGTCGTGCGTCATCCACCGACCACCCCCGCGGAAAGTCGCCCGACGGTATAGTCAGCCAGAAGATATACATTGCCTCCGAGGACTTGACGGCCGCGATAGCTGGGTTCACAACCAGTGTGGCTGGCATGACAACCTATCTTGCTATCTGCATCTTTACTTGCGGCTTAGGATATCTGCTCTTTCGATGGGTGCCTAGATGGAGAGTTTCGTTGATAGGTACTCCGACGCCGCTGTATAAATGTCAATGGGTAGCTATTGAGAACCAATGGGGTCAATTCACCATTCAGGAGGTCCAGAATCAGTCGTATGGGCGCCAGTTATCCACCGTCTTTGGACGCACGAGTAAAGAAGGCACGGCAGCCAACTATGAGTATGACGACGATCCTATTCTACCGAACCTGCGATATCTAGATTATCATTATGTCCGGTTTTACTATCAACCGGTACAAGATAGGTTTAGTATTAGCGGGACCTGGGCAGACCCAGCTTGGGCAGATGTAAAGTTGTTACGGCGTGGATTGGATGCTGATGAGAGGGAGAGTCGTGAGCAAGTCTTTGGCGCAAATATAATTGACATCCAGGCCAAGACAATTCCACAGATATTGGTTGATGAGGTGAGCTTCTTATCCTTCTGCGATTTGATGATATGGAATTCTATGTGCTAATCACCTTGTAGGCATTTCATCCATTCTATATCTTCCAGGTCGCCAGTTTGACCCTCTGGTCTTTGGACGAGTACTATTATTATGCTACTTGTATCTTCTTCATTTCCGTCTTCAGCATTACAGCAACTGCTATTGAGACTAGATCGGTACGTCACCACGCCTGCCTTACTTCTGGAAGATATGTACAATGCTGATTGTATAGACTATGCGCCGATTACGAGAGATTGCGCATTTTGAATGTGAAATAAGAGTTCTAAGAAGCGGGTTTTGTAGGTTTCCTCCACAGGGATACCGAGTATATAGCTGTTTAGTACTAACCAATTGAAATAGGGACAACTGTACCCTCAACAGAGCTTATACCTGGAGACGTATTCGAAGTTTCAGACCCCTCATTGACTCAGATTCCTTGCGACTGCCTTCTCCTAGCTGGAGACTGCATTGTCAACGAGAGCATGCTAACAGGTCTAGCCCCTACCCCAATTCAATCATCTGTGTAATTACATCTAACCCCTTCAATAGGCGAATCCGTCCCCGTCTCAAAGTTCCCGGCAACAGACCATTCCCTAGCGCAACTTAACCTAGCTGCAACATCTGTTGACCCAGGCGTGGCCAGACATTTCCTATTCTGCGGTACAAAACTTATCCGTGCCCGAAGGCCACAAGATCCCGCCGACGACGAAGCTGCTGCTCTAGCCATGGTTGTGCGGACAGGCTTCAACACTACCAAAGGCGCGCTTGTCCGATCAATGCTATTCCCTAAGCCGTCGGGCTTTAAGTTCTATCAGGATTCCTTCCGCTATATCTCCGTAATGGCTGGTATCGCGGCTATTGGATTTGTTGTCTCGTTTGTGAACTTTATTCGTCTAGGGGTAAGACTATTATCATCCTGTTATATGGTAGTATTATAAGCTAACATGCCTGACTCAAGATTGTTTGGCACACGATTATCGTTCGGGCACTCGATCTTATCACCATCGTTGTACCTCCGGCGCTACCTGCAACACTGACTATTGGTATCAACTTCGCCATATCGAGACTCAAGTCACAGCAGATTTTCTGCATAAGCCCGCAAAGGTATGATCAAGCTGGGATAATTTTTGAAATGTTTCAAAGTCTAACTTACTTGAAGGGTGAATGTTGCCGGGAAGCTTGATGTTGTCTGCTTTGACAAAACCGGAACATTAACCGAAGATGGCCTTGATGTGCTTGGAGTTAGACTCAGTCATCAACGGGATCAGAGGTAAGAAGCCTACCCATCCCAGGCGCCCTTTAACAGATAGTTAATTTCCCTTAAATATAGATTCAGCGATCTATTAACAGACGCACCGCTCATTCTCCCACAGCTACGGTCTGAGCGGGACCCTACGCAGGACTATGGGCCTAACACAGCTATTCTGTACACCATGGCAACATGCCATTCGTTAAGAATGGTAGATGGAGAGCTAATAGGCGACCCTCTTGATGTCAAGATGTTCGAATTCACAAATTGGTCCTACGAAGAAGGTAGCCATAATACTGCCGAGGTATACGAGGATTATGAGCATATTTCTCCATCTGTTGCGAGATCCCCGCTAAATTTTGCTCCCCCGGGTGATTCCGAGATGACGAGTGTAAGCTCAGCGTTCATTATATATTCCCTACCCCCAATCTAACTTTGTGGTATCTAGGACAGAAACAATATCACCGAGCTATCCATCCTTCGCATTTTTGAATTCGTATCCCAACTGCGCCGATCGAGTGTCGTAGTGCGACAGCCCGGAAGTGATGGCGTTGATATCTTTGCGACTCTAAAAGCTGTGAGCAATCCTACCTCGCCTATTTACTTTCTCAACACACTAACCCCCATTCCAGTGCCACCTGACTTCTCAGAGCTGCTCAACTATTATACTCATCGCGGCTTCAGAGTCATTGCCTGCGCAACCAAACATATCTCACAGTTTTCCCTCCGAGATATCTTTTCCATGAGCCGTGCAGACGCAGAAACGGGTCTAGAGTTCATTGGTTTCATCATCTTTGAAAACAAACTTAAACCTACTTCGAAAGGCGTCATTACTGAGCTACAGGAAGCTGGAATCCGCAATGTGATGTGTACAGGTGATAATATATTGACTGCTGTTAGCGTTGCCAGGGAATGCGGATTTGTTGACGGCTCAGCTCCGTGTTTCGTTCCCTACTTTGTTGAAGGTAAGCTAGCTCCTGATAATGGGACTAAAGTCTGGTTCATACGCTAATATGTAACTAGGAAGCTCATCGGATCCAAATTCCCGTCTTTGCTGGCAGAGCATCGATAACCAAGATCATCGGCTTGACGAGAATACTTTGACTGTAAGTTGTGTTATGCTCGGAGATATCTCGTTCAACTCTAACTACTTCCACAGCCACTGCCTCATAGCACGGGAGCTGACGTTTCTGTCCCATATCACCACTATAATAAACCCAACTACGCCATTGCTGTAACCGGAGATGTATTCCGCTGGGTTGTCGATTATGGTTCCGAAGAGGTGTTGAATAGGGTACGAATAGTCCCCGGCACTCCCTAAAGCCAAATGCTCTAACATACAATAGATGCTCGTCCGAGGCCAGGTCTTTGCTCGAATGTCTCCAGACGAGAAACACGAGCTAGTCGAAAAGCTCCAATCCCTTGACTACGACTGCGGATTCTGCGGGGACGGTGCAAATGACTGTGGCGCCCTGAAAGCTGCGGACGTGGGCATTTCTCTTTCCGAAGCAGAGGCCTCGGTCGCTGCGCCATTTACTAGCAGAGTATTTGACATTTCCTGCGTTCCAAAACTTATCAGGTATGCTACTAGAACCTTTATTTTTCAGTTAACCCTTCAACACTAACAAAGATACAGAGAAGGAAGAGCGGCACTAGTTACGAGTTTCTGTTGTTTTAAATATATGAGTCTTTACTCCGCCATTCAATTCACTTCTGTGAGCTTCCTTTACGCAACCGCTTCGAATCTAGGAGATTTCCAGGTAAGTTCTCACAATTATCCAGTATTTGGGACGCTCAATTCTAACCACAGGTGATAGTTCCTCTATATCGACCTTGTGATAATATTACCTGTCGCTATCTTCAGTAAGTCACTATAGACATTCATATAACCATGAGCTGTGATTGACTGTTGTTAGTGGGATGGATTGGCCCAAGCTCGGTTCTATGTCGCAAGAGGCCAACGGCGAACCTCGTGTCGCGGAAGGTCTTAACTCCTCTCTTAGGACAGATTCTTATTTGCATTCTTATCCAAGCCGTTGCATATGAGACTGTCCAAATTCCCGAGTGGTAAAACTGCACCCGCCGTATCCCGCCCACCGTTGCCTACATCTAGTATTAACTTGTACTAGGTATATTCCGCCGAAAATCAGCCACGAGGAGACCAACGTCAAAAACTCCCAAAATACAGCACTATTCCTGGTCTCGTGCTATCAGTATGTGCTCTCTGGTGTTGTCCTCAGTGCTGGTCGGCCATTCCGAAAGCCAGCGACTTCGAACGGTATATTCTATCCCCTACTCAAACAATCCTAGCTACCGCCGTCAACTGACCTGAGCCTGTAGTCCCATTCGTCGCCACGATCATCATAATTCTCTTATTCTCCTCATATATGCTCTTCCAGCCGGCAACATGGCTTTACAAGCTAATGCAGCTGACATACATGTCGCCTGAGTTCAAGGGCTGGCTTGTATTTCTCGCATTAGGCGGTTTTGGAACCGCATGGCTGTGTGAGAATCACGTCTTCCCACAACTAGCTCGCGGCATCGGTCGCCTAAACCGTTGGATACGTCCCCATACCAAAAAGCAACGTCGACGATATAAAGTGTTGCTTGAGGGTGGGCGGTGATAGCTTAGAGACGCTTCTATATAAATTTTGGCTAATTTGCACATATAACAGTAGGTAACAGTGCCCAGTTTCGTTTCGGGTTCCAGGCGTTCTTAATACTTTTTTGGTGATAATGTATTATTTTGATAGAGAGTAAGATTAAGAGCACAATAGAATGCGAGTATGTATACCAACCAAGAAGAGTATTCTGTTCTATTCACTGAGTTTAGCAGATGTTATAGAAAAAAAAGTGTTGTTGAACATTGCTTTCTATGAAATATATACATCATGCGGGAACGCAGAAAGTGTGATTTCCTGATGATACAAGGAGTTTGTCGCAAGTAACTGTAAAAATATTCCACGGGCGGAAGGAATCCTATCAACAGGAACAATGCTTTGTTGACAATACATGCTGCCGTTCCCACGAATTAGGTGAATGGATGGTGTGCGCACGCGGAGCGATATCCCCGGCGACTCGTCTCAGGTGTAATCTTTGCGATAAACGAAATTGCATGCGAAAAAAATGTGAAGCGAGTTATTTAATGGTCCCACGGATGCTTCCAGCCGAGGAGAACAGGGCCATCTTTCTTAGCACGGTACATCAACTAAATAAGAGATATCGGTCAGTTGACAAGTTGACAACCCAATTCGAGAATATCGCAGTATTATCAAAAGTGAATCGTTCGCAAACGTACCCAAAACCACATGCTAGCTCCAAGAGCAGTTGCAGCGAATCTGTATAGTGGTGGTCCCGGAGGCACCTTAATCGGATGGTTGGTGGAAGGCATGATTGGGGATGCTTCGTTTGGTGTTCTGCAGCAGAAGACGGGTTAGAGATGACCCAAATGATACAATTAACTGAGATAGACATACCTGAAAACTCCCACCAGGTATCTGAGGTGAGAAGATGCGACGACGCTCCAGTTGTTGGCGATTGTGGTGGTCGTCGTGCTTTTGAGCGTCATCTCCCATCTTCAACTTTCGGCCACCGGAAAAACAGAAGAGCCGAATTCGCGATTGGCAGCAAAGTCACCTTTTCCTTTTTGGGAGGCTTTACAAAGGTTGTATCTAGTCCCGTCAATCGTAGATCAAGTGGCCTTAGCTGGCACGATTGGCCACAGCATTATAGACGAGCAGGTGATCAAAAATGAAGATTTTAAATTCTCATATTAGGTATTATATCTACAGACTCAATTCACGGACTAATGTTATACTCTGCCTACGATAGAGAGTATCCGCGGATTTGAGTGACGTCCAACTCTGCTCACAACTTCCTCCCCGTAGGCGTTTTCGCAAGCCAGTAGAGAGACCTTTGGCTAATAACAAACAGTAGACATTCTTGTTTGCTAATTCGAGTGTGGGCATGATCAAATTTTATTTTCTTTCTTTACAGCGGCTTATCTTTTATCCGATAGCCGCGTGGATTGAATTATATAAGCTCAATGTAAATCTTAACCCGGAGCGGAAGATCTAAATCTCCCCGATAAACTGCTTGGTAGCGACGAGAGCTTTATCACCAACAACACAACAGGAGACGAGGATTCTAGCTTCGAGCTGTCTCTACAGCCTTTCTCAGACTCGATATCGTTTATTCTCGGAGACCGTGAACCCTTCCGTGCAACTATTCCGCATGCTCGAGCTGCGCGCATCCGTCCACCCATCGATCGTGGCCTCCGAACTCACCAGACAATTTGACCTGAAGACCGTCCTCTGCAAGGCCGAGTGGGTGTTGGGCATAAATACTTGGGACAAGTCCTTGGGGAACCTCCGCGATGCTCGCATCAAGCTCATCGCCTCGGCCAAAACGCTCCCTGGAGCGGGATGAAGATGGCCGCTTGCGCTTCCAGGGCTGTTCCTCCATTCGCGAATTCGAATTCTTAGGCAAGCTTGGTGAAGGGACATTCGGGTATTGCCTACAACCTTTCCTGCTACCGGACATTCCTTTACTGATCAGCTTTCTCCTACGAAAAGTGAGGTTTATAAAGCTAGGTCAAAACGAGCGGGCTCGTTAGTCGCCTTGAAAAAGATATTAATGCACAATGAGAAGGACGGAGTGAGGTTTAACTAGAACCGCGAATACAAATTTATAGTGGCTGATATATTTCCATTCCAGTTTCCAATTACGGCCTTACGAGAGATCAAACTTCTCAAAATCCTATCACATCCGAATATTTTACAGCTTATGGAAATGGCTGTGGAACGGAGCAGAGGTTTGTTACCTTCCGGGCTACCTTTCGGCCTATAGACAATGGGTCTGACCGCATAACAGGCGAAGGACGAAAGAAACCATCAATGTACATGGTGACACCTTATATGGAACACGACTTGTCTGGGTTACTGGAGAATCCGGACGTTCACTTCTCCGAACCCCAAATCAAATGCTACATGATACAGCTCCTGAAGGGCCTTCAATATCTGCACGAGGTACGGCGTCAATATGTCCAGCTGTATATCCATAAGATACTAACATAATACCTTAAGAACCGAATACTGCACAGAGATATGAAGGCCGCGAATCTTTTAATTAATAATGTGGGAGTGCTTCAGATAGCCGACTTCGGACTCGCACGGCCTTATGATGAAGCGCCACCGGTTGCTGGTAAAGGAGGAGGGGAAGCAAAGAGGGAATACACGACACTGGTTGTCACTCGATGGTATCGACCACCTGAACTTCTTCTCCAATTACGTCGCTACACTACCGCAATCGATTTGTGGGGAGCTGGGTAAGCTCGACCTTTCCTCCCTTCTCAGGACCTCATCGACAGCAGGCCTGGAATGCTAATCTTTGATGCAGGTGTGTATTCGGTGAAATGTTTAAAGGGAAGCCGATCCTCGCTGGAAGCAGTGACCTTAATCAAGCACAACTTATCTTCAACCTCGTCGGTTCGCCTACCGAGGAAAATATGCCGGGCTGGAGCGCATTACCAGGAGCTGAACCAATTAGATCCTTCGGTTTCAAGCGGCCAACTCTTGCAACCGTTTTCCACGAGTAAGTTGCTTCAAATGAATTGGCGGCCACCACTCAGATATGTCAGAAACTAATACGCAAATTACAGACAAGGCCCCGTTGCTATCTCTCTTCTATCAGAACTTCTGAGGCTTGATTGGCGCAAAAGGATAAATGCTATCGATGCACTCAAACATCCTTACTTCACTACCCCCCCTTTACCTGCCCGCCCCGGCGACTTACCATCCTTTGAAGATTCTCATGAACTCGACAGAAGGAAGTTCCGTGGCCAAAAGGCTGCATTACCCCCAGCACCCGCGGGGGGGTCTGTAGGGATGGGTGCCCACGGCGAATGGACCTCTGGCTCAGCTCGCGCGCCAACCACCGATCCAAAGAGAAGTCGAGTCCCGCATGCAGCACGCTCCGGCTATGGGAATAGTAATCCGCCATCCTCCCGACTTCCATATGATAGTCGTGTCCCCGATGCAGTTCACGGCCATAAGCGAAAAGCATCAGGTGAACCGCATGGCCACCCTGTGGCGTGGCAGCGTGATGCGAACTTACCTCCAAAACCCCCTGCTCCAGTTAATCCACCGTGGCAAGGTGGTTCCCGTCGAGGCGGAGGGCCTGGTCCAGATCAAAGACGCGATAGACCGCTGCCACCTCGAGGAGGGGGAGGCATGAGTGATGGAGGTCGAGACTCGTATGTGCCTAATTACGTCGGTGGTGGTGGTAACGACAGATACAGATCAGGAGGTGATGGGCCCATGCCTCCACGACGAGATAATATCGATCCAGCATCTAGAGATCGGTACTGGCGACCAAGCCGGAGTCGAAGCCCAGAGACAAGAGACCGTAGTCGAACGGGTGATCCTGGTGTGCTCCCTCATCATATATACAGACGTTAACATGGTCGTCTGGGATGAGACTGCCTTCCTTTCACAACCAAACCCTCACATTTGCACGGCCTTTAGCCAATGAATACCAAATACCCACGCATCTATGTTCTCACTTTTGTCATCAATCTACCTTTTTTTTTATGCTATTTTCATCTGTTCTTCGCGCTTTTATCCCGGAGGAGCGCATTGGGTAAACTACACAGGAGTTCTGCGAGCATATACGGACATATCAAAGTCCAATTACTACCATTTGCCACATTACAGACACTGGGACGGCAAGCAATGAATCTTAGGCGCATACAAGACACTGGACGGTGAAGCTTGTTTCTTGCTCTTTTTTAGTATGTTTTGACTTGTCTATGGACGGTCGTTGAATCCGGCCATAGAAATGTTGAATGGAAGAAAACTAAATATAAAGAAAGAAAAAAATAAGAAAAACCTAACATAACACCATGAGAGTCATCGTCATCCATTATCCAAACTGCGAGCAATTTACCAATATTCTCCTGTCCGACAATCCCGGGGTGTGCAGGCTGTTAAAGAATGCAACGAAAGGGAGGAAATAAAAAAAATTAGGCAAGGGAAGAAGGGAGTATTAACAAGATATAAGAATGAGTAGTTCAGGAAGTGTCCCCCTTTTTTCTATGCTTGATTTTATGTGGTATGGTTTATTTGTACCCGGCACAGTTCGTTTAGAACAGAATACGGGTCATGATTCGGGCTGGGGTTGCACAAGTTAGTTTTCAAGTCCAAAGTCAAATGGTCTGGGCGGTTGGGTAGGCATACATTTGAGTCCTTCGAGTTGATCATATAGATCCTTGATGTTATCCGAATCAACGCTGCTAACATCAGCCATCAGGTAGGCAACCTAGATAATACTGTTAGCAATTGATCGGTAGCGTTTCTAGGTATAGATAACGTACATCGCCTCGGCTATCAGTCATCTGCTTGTCAACATTGTGGTCACCAAGGATTTCGTTAACTAGAGTGGCATGTTAGCATTTATAATAAAAGACGGCAAAGTGGACAAGCTCAAACCTTTTCGAAGCACACCGGGCACGTTGTCATGGATGAAAATGATTCTAGCATGGTTAGGTTCATCAATCGTAAGAGATCTGAGAGTGACTTCAGGCATGTTGACAGCACCAAGGGTAGTTCCCTCATTGACATATCTTATCAGAGCCTGGCCGACTTCAATTCCAATTGCGCTCTGTGCCTCCTCGGTGCTACCACCAATATGTGGGGTAAGAATTACATTCTTCAACCCCCGCAAGTCAGCAGCCCAGGGTGCCAGATCCTTGTTGTAATAGTCTCCGTTCCCTGCAGGTTCGCTGGGATATACGTCAAGGGCCGCACCGGCGATCTTCCCGGTACGCATGGCCTGGACCAAAGCAGGGATGTCGACCACGCTTCCACGACTGGCGTTGAGAAGGTAGCTGCCATCTTTCATCTGTTCGAATTGTTTGTGGGAAAACATGTTCTTGGTTTCTGGTAGTTCGGGGACGTGGAGGGTTACGAAGTCGGCGGTTTGGAGGAGGTCTTGCATCGTGGGGACCTGGCGGGCGGTTCCCATTGCCATCAGGTTGACGACATCGTAGTAAATAACTGTCATACCCATAGCTTCTGCTAGGACGGAGAGTTGGGAACCGATGTGCCCGTATCCGACGATACCTGTATGTTGTTGTTAGAGGGTAGGACCTAATACTGTCGACAAGGGGACCATACCGAGGACCTTGCCACGGACTTCCCAACACTTATTGCTGAGCTTGTTCCAGGTTCCATTGTGCATCTCAAGAGAGCGATCCCCCAACTGACGGGCCAGAGTGATGATCTCGGCAATCATCAGCTCAGCAACACTGCGGGAGTTGCTGAATGGAGAGTTGAACACGGCAATACCATGGTTGGCAGCGTACTGGAGATCGACCTGGTTCGTTCCGATGCAGAAGCAACCAATGACCAAGAGGTTATGGGCTTCCCGAAGCACTCTCTCGGTGAGCTTCGTCTTGGATCGAACACCAATGACATGTACATCCCTGTGTAATCAACCGTTAATCATAATTCTCCGAACTGCTATTTCTCCGTAGCTGGTGGGATGAATAGCGCGGCATTTGGCGTATAAAGAGCACAAAGTAACATCGGACGCAAACCAACCTGATCTTCTCAATCAATTGGTCTTCTGGCAGCGAAGACTTGAGGAATTCCACCTGATAGCCTTGCTCCGAGAGCATGCTGCGTCCGGTAATATTGACATTCTCCAACAAGAGCACCTTGATATCCGTTGTAGCGAACGGCTTGAGCAGCTTTGGCCGGAAGCCAGACATGGATCCCTGCCTTTGTCCTCGAGCATCGAAGCTGGAGAGAGGAGACGGACGACTTGCAGACGGCGAGACGGAGAGGTTTAAGCTGGTTGACACCTGGTCTGAGAGGCCGCGGGAGGCCATGTCCTTTGGAGGGGAGCCCATGTTGGATTACTCTAACAGTGAAGTAGAGAAGCAGATGAAGAAGACAAGATGAAGAAGAGAAGAAGAAGAAGAAGAAGAAGAATGTCAAGGGACGAGGGATTAATATATATATACTCCTGTCTGTCTGCGCCCTCGAACAATGAGTTGTCACTTTCTCTATGACTCTTTTTTTTTTCTCCATCGAGAAGTCAATTCGCAGGCCCCGCTGACTAAACTCGCTTCTTCCAACATGTTTCTCTCTTACTTTGCATCTTTTTTTTATATATAGATTCTACTCTGATAATACTCTGTCTACATGTATAGCTTCAGTAGATATATCCACCTTCATGTTCCATGGTTGTCGTAACTATCTACTTCCCTCCGTCCGGCATCGGCCCTGTCGCTGATCAAGACAAGGAGCTTAAGACGCTAGCTAATGCAACTAACAATACTTCGATAGATGTCGTGATTTGATCCTATTTATTCTCTTTCTTCCAGGAGATATCTCTGACTACACGGACCGGACTCTAGACCTTCATGTTTTCCACGCCCTTGGCCAAGTCGGCTTTTCCAGCGTCGGCTTTTCCTGCCTTGGCCTTGACCTTCTGCGAGGTGGTGTCCTTGGGCAGCTCCTTGACGTACGGCAGGAACTCTGGTTGGCCGGGGATATACTTGCGCAGAACCTCGGGGACGATGATACCCTGGATGCCAAATTAGTATAGCCAACAATGATGAGGAGTCAGAAAACAACTTACGTCTTCCTGCTGGTAGTTCTCTAGGATACAGCACAGTGCTCGCTCGGTGGCACACAGGGTAGCGTTCAAAGCGTGGCAGTAATTCTTCTTGACGTCGGTCAGCTTCTTTGATCCGAACCGTATATCGAGCTCGCGAGTCTGGTAGTCCGTGCAGTTGGAGCAGGAGACGAGTTCCTTGTACTCGCCCTGGAACGGGAACCAGGCTTCCAGATCGAGTTTCTTGGATGCAGCGTTGTTCAGGGCGCCGGAGACGATGGCGATGACTTGGTATGGGATTTTGAGGGACTTGTAGAATTCTTCAGACGTATCGATCATCTCGTCAAAGGCCTTCCAGGAGTCTTCTGGTTTTGTTATGAGGAATTGTTCGATCTGGACATGTTAGTTAAGAGTGAGTAGGTTTCGTAGTTGATTATGGATGCATACCTTCTCGAATTGATGGACGCGGAAGATTCCCCATGCATCTTTACCGTGGGCACCGGCCTCCTTTCTGTAACAGGTACTATATCCAGCATATCTATTACCAGCATGTTAGCTACAATCCTAGTTGAATGACAACCAAAAAAAAGGCGATTGTAGACCTACTTTATAGGAAGCTCCTTCTCTAGAATCCACTCTCCATCGTGCAGGGCAGACAGCGGCTGTTCAGAAGTAGCAATCAAATACTTATCCGTGCTGGGATCCTCGCTCTCAGTCACCTTATACAGCTCCTCGTCGAACTGCTCCAACTGCGCAGTCTTGGCCATATATTGCCTCAGCATGAAGTGTGGTGGCTGATTGGGCTTATAGCCCTTATTGAACAAGAACTCGAGTCCATAATTGACCAGGGCAAGGTTAAGGAACAGTCCGTACCCGGTAAGACAGTAACCTCTGTGGCCGACAATTTTCACTCCCCGCTCTGGATCGTACCCATCAAGACGGTATAGTACCTCGTGGTGAGAGAGACAGTCCTTCTTCTCGACCTTGGTGTCTGGTGGTGCCCAGGTGCGGATGACGGCGTTGTTATCTTCGTTCTTGTCGATGGGCACAGAGGCATCGACGTAGTTTCCGATAGTCTTCAGACGGCGATCACGAAGCTGTTCGCACTGAACTGCTCGGTCCTCAATCGCTTTCTTCTCTTGTTCTAGCTTTGCTTTTTGCTCGAGCAGGTCGGTTGCGTCTTCTTTATTCTGTGCGTTTTGTCCGTCAGTCCTTGGTTTACTGTCGTATGTATGCTTTCAGGTACCAACCCTCTTCTTCATGCCAATCTCCTTTTGTACGCCATTGATCTTCGATCCGACCTGGGTAGCCTCGTAGCGTGCTTAAAACATGAAAAGAAACCCCGTCAGTATATCCAGTCAAGCCATTGACGTTGTGCATCAACCTGGTAGGGAGGAAGAGAAACTGCCTTACTCCGGCGAGCATCCTCGTACAAGGTCACGACTTCGTCGACAATATCTTCAGACGCGAATCGTCGTCTCTGGCTCTCCTTGACCTTCTTCGGGTCACCGCCGCGTTCGGGTATGAGGTCAGCGATGTCAAGCATTTTCGCGATCCCTTGTCTATAACTTTTTCTCTCCTGGGTTTTTCGATGGTGCGGGGTGATGCAGAGGGGCTCGACGACGAGTTAGAAGGCTCTAAAGGCGCGCGACCCTGTTGAGAAGATGCAGGTCAGAGTCCGAGTACGCAGCGAGTGCGCAGTAGTATCCCGAGTTGTTGTGTATATCTGCGACGGGCACAAGAGCAGAGAGAGAGAGTCAGAGATGCAGAACTGGAGGGGTAACTTTTTGGTGCGTGGCGTTTTGCGCAGGGATGTGCCCGTAGCCTTAAGGAGATACGAGAACAAATTCTAGATACTTCATAAAGATGTAGAGAAGTGACATAACTCTTGAGCTTCGTTGGTTGAATTATTATTATTACTGTGGAAAAGGAAAGAAACACGCATCGCATGCAAACTGAACATGAGCAAGCATGAGGAATAGCATGAGAAAAGAGCATAAAATAGCATACATCAGTAAGTGACCCCAATCCGTTCTAACGCTGGTCTATCAACAACCCATACTCCCAGGAAACGAAGAAAGGAAAGAGATAAGAGAGGGCGAAAAAAGAGAGATATGCATCCCATCGTCATCAGCGTCAACTGTCGAGAATCAACCGCCAACCCTAGAGAGGAAAGTAAAGGAGAAGCAGAGGTAGAGAAAAAGAATTAAGCCCAGCCCAGAGAGCGAGTAGAAGGGGGAAAGGTAGTCAGAATAAACGCAGCAAAAAGGAAAGAAAAAGAGACTGAGGGGAAAAAAGAAAAGAAGAGAGAAGAAGCCCAGAAGCCGAACCGAACGAACCAGAGTGATACAGACGGAAATAGAAACAAAACAAAAACAGAGAGAAAAGGAAAAAAGAGAAAGTCAAAGGATGAAACATGAAACGAGAAGGTGAAAAAAAAAGGTGAAGCAAAGGGGTATACCGTATTACAGCCAGCCGGGGGGTGAGAAGGGGGGGGAATTATTAGGTGGTAAGGCAGGTCGTTTCGTTTCACTCGGGGGGGGCAAGGACAAGGGGTGTTCAGAAGTATGCCGTAATCGTTATTTGTTTGTTGTCATCGAGAAAAGCAACGGGTTGATGTTGGAGATGGGCCATTGTTGTTGGGTGACACGCCGACCAAGCCGGGTCGCACTGTACGTAGACCTCTCTCTCCGTCTGCGTCGTGCGAGATCATCCCGTCCATCCACATGAAATAAAGCAGGGCGAAACGAGGGCGTGTGTCCGTCTTTTGTATAGCGTGAGTTACATGACCACACACTTTCCGTTATTCGCCGGCTCGCTTGGAGTCTGTGACTTTTCGATCTCAGCCACCATGAGCTCGAAGGTGGAGGAAACGTTCGTGTCGTTGCGAGCGCTGGCTTCGGCCCAGGCGCAGTTGAAGCTCTCAGCTAGCTTTTTGCCTTCTCCGGCACTGACTGTTCGCACGTCGGTGGGCAGGTCGCATTTATTTCCGACAAGGACGAGGGGGACCCAATCTTGGCCCTGTAGTAAGATATAGTTAGAATCGTCTCTAGAAGTGCGAGAAAGATGGGTTTAGGGGAACGTACGAGGTGGTTGAGAATTTTGTCGCGGATGACGGTGACCATCTCAAAGGACTGTCTGGAGGCGACGGAGTAGACAATCATGTAGCCATGGATGCCGATGAAGTGCTTCGAGTTGAGGATGCTGTATTCGTCCTGGCCAGCAGTGTCGACGATCTCGGTCATGTAGTCCTGTCCCTTGTGCTTGATGGTGCGATTGAAGGTGTTTTCGATGGTGGGGTAGTAGTTTTCGACAAAAGTGCCTTCGACAAAGCGAACTGTGAGGGAGGATTTTCCTGCAAGCTGTTAGTCTTCTTGTCTTCTTCTTTATTCTCTTCTTATTCTCGTCTTGCATGTAGAGAGAGAACTCACCGACGGCACGGCTGCCTACTATGGCGACCTTTCGTTGTTTAGTGGCAGACATGATGAAGAGCTGCTTGTTCGTGATGAAGAGGAAGAGGAGGACAGCAAAGAACAAGAAATAAGAGACAGAGAGAGGCGAGGAGTGAAAACAAGGAGTGAAGATGGAGGGTGAAGAGTGAAGAGATAAAAGAGTGAAGAGAGAAAAAGGTGAGAAGAAGTAGAAAACGAAGGACGAGGTATTTTCCCGTTAAGGTTTTGTAGGGAAGAAAACGTTTGGATCTCAAGCTAAAAGATCGAAGTCTACGCTCGTATTCATTGAAGATCACAAAGAAGATGGAGAGATGGAAGCAGAGAAGTAGAAGAGTTGGAGACGGGGAGTATATATCTATTAGAATTCTTATCAAGGAGGTACCACCACCGCTAACTATATATGTATGGCAAAAGCTGCTCTGGCCCTTACTCTATACTTGCTTTTGATGCTCGATCTAGCCAGGATTCCGGGAAAGCTTGCCATGCACCTGGTGGATGACGTTCGAGCCCTTTTCTCGATATTCAGTCCTTGTCTCAGTTGCTCTGCTTCTCTCATCTTTCACATCTATTCGGTTGCTCTGTAATTCTCGTCTCTTCTCCCTCAGCCCTTTCGCCTCTGCCTCAGTATCCCAGCGACGGCGAAGTCGGCCCAACCAACCAGTGGGTGGGATGGAGAATGGAGAACCGCGACCCCTGTGTACGGGAATGGCTGTACGGACGAAATACACTCAACCCCGTAATGTACCACGTGAAAGACCCGCGTCTGGGCCTTTCATGTTCGTTTCTTTGAACTCGTTCATCCGTCAGTATCATCGTCCTTCAGTCCTGTTGAAGATATATTAATAGCCCTTGTTTGCTCGCAACCGCCCTGAGACTGCCCGGCCATGGATCATGGGCTTTTCTCCAGGGTGATACGGAGGCTGGACGGGGTCTGTTCCCTCATTTCGAAGCGCTGCTATCCTTTCCTCCCTCTTTTCTTCTCTCTTAGGCCTGTGATCTATCTACCGGCCAGTCCAGTTTGAAATAACCCGCACAGGGATCCTGGGAGCTCTTGAAACGTCCGTCGAGCTTGCTTTCTCTGCACGGTAAAACGTATTCAGTACCCTTCAGCACATGCTATTGGGCGCAGGGGCACAGGGCCAGGGCCAGCCTCTAGTGTTTCTTCATGTTCTGAGAATAGTGGAAAAGAAAAGAAAAAAACCTGCTTTGGCGGTTCCCAGATGCTCGGATCAGATGAGATCGAAATACCGACAGATCGAGCCCTTTCTTTCGCGATCTCTAGACGCATGCAGTCTAAATCAATCAGTATTTAGATAAAGTAGTTAGCCTATGCAACCGGTTGTCCCATCAACTTGCATCCCCTCGTACCTCCGTAACATGATAATTACACAGCTAAGCTCGCTCGCCTTCTAGAAGCCATGCATTCCCGAAGGATCGGCGTGGTCAGCTGAGCGGCCCAGAACGAGATCCACCAGCGCACATCCGCCTCGCCTTCGTGCTTCGTTCGTTGCTTTGCGGTTGCTTTCGTTGTCTTCTTGTTAACATTTGGTAATTATTGTCTGGTGGCGCGTCCGAGGTGATCTGTCGTATCCGAGCGGCCGACCGAGCAGCGACCGGGAGCCCCGTTGAGCATAACCAGAGTTCCCCCCTGTGTACACGCGTAAAGAGCCTAGGTACGGAGTTGTTAACCATGGATGGAAGAGGCGAAACAGCTTGTAACTCTTCACGGGACCTGCCCGGTTGGGCGCGTCAGCCGCCTCACGTGAGAGCACGCGACCTTCTTTTCTTCTCTATACAACAACAACAACTGCTACAACTGTTACTTCTTCTCAACAGGAGTACTCCGTACTGGCTCGGCCATAAGTCGGTGGAATGCCGGAAGACCGCATGTGAAGTTACAGTTCCAACCAGCCGCACGGGAAGCAGTGCGAAGCATTTTGCCACCGCCCGAAAACTCCGCCATCTCCATCTATACTCTCCTCCGTGCAGCTGTCCATCCAAGCTCCCTATGCCCGTTGGCGCTTAAGGCGGATTGCAACAACGGGTATTTAACAAGCCCTCTCACCTCGGCTGATCAACGGAGTCAAGTGGCGGTGCTGTGCTGGAGAGTTGCATTTAGTAGAAACGTTGGTGGGGTTCGGATATATACACATATATATCAGTTTCGTCACCCTTCTACTATAGGGCAAATATACGTTCGGAGAAAGGCAGCACGCGACAGTTTCTCTTTATTCTACGGAGTTCTCCGCGCCTAGAAGAACCCGTTTATATCTCCGTCTGCTGCCAAACGGGCCAAAATCTTACTGAATATACCACATCTCCCTTCCTCCATGTGGACCATGGAGAGACCAATTTCTCCCCAAACAACTTCCAAACGCCTGAGACAATCGCACGCCCAGCCCCTCTCTAGAAATTACGCTCAACTCTCTACTATATACATAACTAACCCATGAGTAAACACGGAGTTGAGTTTCTATCTAGATTACCTGCCCAAGTTAAGGCCCACTAAGAATTGTCACGTGGCGCGGGCGTTTCGAGGTGAGGCCAAACCGCGCAAACAGTCTTTTGGGGAGAAAGTGTTCCGAGTCTTGAGGCAGCAACCTCTTTCTCTCTCCAGTTCAGACCACGTATCAAGACGCTTCTCTAGGGCCCTAGCCACGCAAGTCTTCCGCTGTGACATTCCCAATGTTCATAGACTACCCAAGAACCCCGTAGCTCCAATCAAGCAACCTCGGGATACCTCATGATTTCTAAACGCAACCTGGGCTAACACCACTCTTTCTCGGAGCGATAACTAGAAGAAAATCCCCCGACGACCAACAACTCGAGAGTCTCCGACTCTGGCCCTCCCTCCTTGACATCTCTCTCAGCCGGTGCGGCCTTTTTTTGGGCTTTTTAGTGTCCGCCAACAGTGACAGCTTTGATGGCCTCGCCGGTCGCCCTAAGCGAGGATGCAGAGAGGCACGGGCAATACCTAGCCAACTGGATAGACAGAACAGAGAAAGGCGAGGACTATATAATCAACGAAAATGGAAATTGGAAATACTTTCAACTGTCCATAACTTTTCAGCGAATAAACACTCTTAGAGGTAGTTTTCGAAGAAATGACGAACAAAGTCAAAATAATTCCCAACTCTTATAACCCCATCCTTGCTCTAGCAGAGACGATATACATTTTTTTACCCAGAGGGATCCTAATCGATACCGCTCCAGGTTTTGATCACTCATGTATTCACGCATCATCCAGTTGATAGTCTCTTTCGAATTTCCGACGGACAGCAGAATGGCGCAGTGACATATAAATATCAATTTCTGATATTTACTCTCTAAAACCGTGAACGATCTTCTGTCGACATGATCTCTCGTCAAGTTTCCATACCTACAACCACTTATAATCATATCTTCCTTGTCTGTTGGCTGTAATGCGAGGGCTGTCGGGGCCGTCATATCCCTTTGGAGACCCAGAAAAACGAGATCAGCCGCTTGCCGGCCAGTCAGCATTTCGATTGCCGTCTTATTCCGCTGCATGGTAGAGAATCCTGCTACTTCCCGCCTCATTTCCCATCCATCTGGGCTTATCGAAGCCGAAAATCTCGTCATTTCTATTTTCTATTGTGGCTCTGTTCGACGTCGTTTGTCCTTATGTTTGCTTGAACATCGTCGCTGGGAAGAGTATTTGGTTTGTAGAAAACATCCCCCGGGCGGGCTGTAGTGCTCGATTTGTAGTTCGCTGGAGATTTTAGGAGTTGGCAGCCTGCAGGATCTGAGTGGAGAGTGTAACGGTGGCGGTGCCCTCAATAGTTGGTCCTCTAAATAATGAATATACTCAGCATCGCTGCCGGGAAGGGAAAAAGCCTCTTCCTGGAGTCCATACTTGCTATGTCTGACTGAATCTGTCAACGGGT